>CM038214.1:77427509-77635831 GCA_021442155.1 Cymbidium sinense
ATTATTACTTAATTTTTAGTTTAGTTTTATTAGTTTTAGCTAGTTAGTTTTTATTTTTTTAGTTATTAATTAACACAATGATTTAAAGGATTCATGTCATGATTATTCTGATAAATTTTACCGGTCGTCGACTACCTATCGCAACCCTCCACTTTTCACATCCAGACTTAGGACCAACAAAAAATTTAGTTTTTAGTGATTTATACAATAGATTAGATACCAAAGAAGGTGAAAGATGTATGTATAAGTTAGCCAACCAAAGAGATAGGAGAAGTAAAGACCTAGTCAAAGTGAGGTGTATTAAGGATGAAAATAATAAAGTGCTTTTCTTAGAAAGGGATATTGAAAATAGGTAGATGAGGTATTTTGATAAACTTTTTAATGAAAGATTTGAAAGTACGATTGATTTTAGCAACCTTAATACCCTAAACAAAATGAAGAACTTTATTTTTATCATCATATTAGTAAATCTAAAGTTAAAGAAGCTTTATAGAAAATTAAATGTGAAAAAATAGTAGGACCTGATGATATTCCAATAGAAGTGTGGAAATGTTTAGGTGACTAAGGAATTTCTTGGCATATAAATCTTTTTAATGCTATTTTAAAGACTAAAAAGATGCCAGATGAGTAGAGAAAGAGTTTGTTGGTTCTTATATTTAAGAATAAAGGTGATGCACAAGAGTGTGCAAATTATAGAGGAATTAAGTTAATGTGTCATACATTAAAATTATGGGAGAGTAATTGAGCATAGATTATGATGTGATACAAAAGTTTCTTATAATCAATTTGGTTTCATGCTAGGTAGATCTACTATGGATGCTATACATTTGTTAAGAGGTTTGATGGAGAAGTATAGAAAAAGTAAGAAGGATCTACATATGATATTTATTGATTTAGAGAAAGCTTATGATAATGTTTTGAGAGATGTTCTTTGGAGAGTTCTAGAAACGAAGGTGTTAATTTTGGTTATATTCAAGTCATTAAGGATATGTATACTAGAGCTATTGTGTCCAAACACAAGAGGATTGATAAAATATTTTCTTATTTTAATTGGATTATCAAGTCGACTTTAAGCCCTCATCTATTTACTTTAGTTATGGATGTTCTTACTAGGCATTTACAAGAAGATGTACCTTGTGTATGCTTTTGGTGATGACATTCTTCTTATTGATAAGACTAGAGGGAGTCCAAAACTTGAGAATTATGGAGGTCAACTTTAGAGTCTAAAGGTTTTCATTTAAGTAGATCTAAAATTGAATATATGGAGTGTAATTTTAGTTGTAAAGTTTGAGTGGTAGTGTTGTGACATTAGGTGAACAAGTCATTAATAAGAGTGAGTGATTCAGATATTTAGGCTCTATTGTTCAAAATGATGGTGAAATATATGGAGATGTTATTAGTAGAATTCAAGTTGAATGTTTGAAGTGGAAGAATGCATCTGGCCTATTGTGTAATAAAAAAGATCCACTTGAAGTTAAGGGAAAATTTTATAAGATGGTGGTAAGACCTATAATGACTTATGGTGCAGAATGTTGGCCATGAGAAGCATAAGACTAAGTTAAGTGTTACAAATATGAGGATGCTCTGGTGGATGAGTGGCTTTACTCTTAAAGATAGAATGAAATGAAATAGTATGTTAGAAAAAGTTAAAAGCTCCGGTGGTAGATAAGATTAGGAGAGTGCTTAGATGGTTTGGCCACATAAAGCGTCGGTCATCCAGATGACCGGTTAGGAGAGTTGATGCATTAGGTTTGCCTTATGTTAAGAAAGGTATAAAAAAAAGACATGGTTAATATGTCTAAAAAATGACCTTAGTATAAATGAATTAAATGAGAATTTGACATAATAGGACATAATGGAGACGAATGATTCATGTAGCCGACCCCCACTTAGTGGGATAAAGGCTTGTTGTTTTTGTTGTTGTTGTTGTTCTTGTTTAATTATTAGTTAGTTTAGTTATTAGTTTTTAGTTAGTTAGTTAGTTTAGTTTTTAAGTTTTTTTATTTAGTTTAGTTATTATTAGTTAGGTTTTATTATTATTAGTTTATTAGTTATTAGTTATTAGTTTATTAGTTTAGTTTTTTTAGTTTTACTTAGTTTATTAGTTTTTAGTTTATTTATTATTTTATTAGTTTTGAGTCTATCAGTTAGTTATTTTTTGTTTAGTTTTCTTAGGTTATTTTAGTTAGTTTATTATTATCAGTTTAGTTATTAGTTACTAGTTTATTATTAGTTAGTTATTTAGTTAGTTAGTTTTAGTTTTTATTTATTAGCTTTATTAGAAAGTTATTATTATTAGTTTTAGTTATTAGTAATTATTAGTTATTTTAGTTTTATTATTTTAGTTTATTAGTTATTAGTTTAGGTTTTTATTAGTTAGTTGTTATTATTAGTTTAGTTCTTTAGTTTATTTTTATTAGCTTAGTTATTAGTTTTATCAATTTTTATTGGTTATTATTAGTTAGTTATTAGTTTAGTTTTATTATTAGTTATTAGGGTTTTATTAGTTAGTTATTAGTTTTATTAGTTTAGTTTATTAGTTATTAGTTAGTTTTATTAGTTATTATTATTATTTTAGTCATTATTATTATTATTAGTTAGGTTTATTAGTTTTATTATTTTAGTTTATTAGTTATTATTTAGTTTTAGTTTTATTTTGTTTATTAGTTATTAGTTATTATATATTAGTTTTATTAGTTTATTAGTTATTAGTTAGTTTTATTATTATTTAGTTAGTTATTATTAGTTATTAGTTATTATTATTTAGTTAGTTTTATTACTAGTTTTAATTTGTTATTATTATTAGTTCATTAGTTTATTAGTTTATTAGATTTAGATATTTTTTTTTAGTTAGTTAGTTAGTTATTAATTTTAGGTTAGTTTATTATTATTTAGTTAGTTTTTAGTTTTTATTAGTTTATTAGTTTTAGTTTAGTTATTATTAGTTATTTGTAGTTATTTAGTTTAGTTATTATTTTAGTTTTATTTAGTTATTAGTTAATTATTTGTTTAGTTTATTAGTTATTATTAGTTATTAGTTATTAGTTTTTATTAGTTATTAGTTATTAGTTAGTAATTAGTTAGTTATTAGTTTTATTAGTTTATTATTATTAGATTTTTAGTTATTTCTAATTAGTTATTAGTTATTAATTAATTTTTTATTATTTAGTTAGTAATTAGTTTTTAGTTATTATTAGTTTAGTTATTATTAGTTTAGTTATTATTAGCTTAGTTATTAATTTAGTTTATTAGTTTAGTTATTTAGTCTAGTTATTAGTTTAGTTATTAGTTATTATTAGGTTTAGGTTTAGTTATTTTATTTGTTAGTTTAGTTTAGTTAGTTTTTTTAGTTATTATTTATTGTTTTATTATTAGTTAATTATTAGTTATTAGTTTTAGTTATTAGTTAGATATTATTAGTTATTAGTTTTATTATTATTATTATTATTATTATTATTATTATTATTAGTTATTAGTTAGTGATTATTATTTGTTATTAGTTATTATTATTATTAGTTTATTAGGTTTAGATTTTATTTTTAATTTTATATTATTATTATTACTTAGATTTTTTATTAATTTTTAGTTAGTTAGTTTATCATTATTAGTTTTAGTTTTAGGTTTAGTAATTAGTAATTAGAATTTTAGTTTTAGTTTATTAGTTTAGTAGTTTAGTTTATTAGTTTCTATTTATTTAATTTATTAGTTATTAGGTTTAGTTATTGGTTAGTTTTTAGTTTTATTATTAGTTTCTTAGGTTTTAGTTTATTAGTTAGTTATTAGTTTAGTTTTAGTTAGTTTAGTTAGTTTATTAGTTTTAGTTTATTATTATTTATTATTATTAGTTTAGTTATTAGTTTATTAATTAGTTATTAGTTTTATTATTAGGTTTATTAGTTTTAGTTTTAGGTTTAGTTATTAATTTAATTGGGTTTTAGTTTAGTTTTAGTTTAATTTTATTAGTTAGTTATTGATTTTATTTACTTGTTAATTATTAGTTAGTTATTAGTTTAATTTATTAGTTAGTTATTAGTTAGTTTATTAATTAGTTAGTTTATATTAGTTATTAGTTTTTTATTAGTTTAGTTATTTATTAGTTATTTTTATTAGTTTATTAGTTATTAGATAGTAGTTAGTTATTAGTTAGTTAGATTTATTAGTTAGTTATTAGTTTTATTAGTTATTAGGTATTAGTTAGCTATTAGTTATTATTAATTAGTTTAGCATATTATTTTATTAGTTTTTATTAATTTCATTTTTTATTATTAGTTATTAGTTATTTAGGTTTTAGTTAATTATTACTAGTTATTATTAGTTATTAGTTTTAGTTTAGTTTTTAGGTTTTTCGTTAGTTATTAGCTTTGTTTATTTTAGTTTATTTCATTTTGTTTGTTATTTGTTAGTTATTAGTTTAGTTATTTAGTTTAGTTAGTTATTAGTTTAGGCTAAATTAGTTATTATTAGTTAGTTTTGTTTTTTAGTTTTTAATTATTAGTTTACTAGTTTATTAGTTTAGTTTTATTAGTTATTAGTTATTAGTTAGTTAGTTTTTAGTTATTATTAGTTATTATTAGTTATTGGTTTATTATTTGTTATTATTAGTTATTAGTTATTATTAGGTATCGTTTATTAGTTTATTAGTTTTTTTATTAGTTTTATTAGCTTAGGTTTAGTTATTAGTTTAGTTATTTATTATTTTTATTAGTTATTATTATTATTTATTATTAGTGGTTTTATTGGTTATTAGATTATTAGTTATTTAGTTATTAGTTATTATTATTAGTTATTAATTAGTTTTATTAGTTATTAGTTTAGTTTATTAGTTTAGTTATTTAGTTTTTTATTTAATTATTTAGTTTTATTAGTTATTAGTTTTAGTTTTTAGTTTTTCATTAGTTAGTTAGTTATTAGGTTTTTTTTTTTTAGTTTAGTTATTGCTATTTTAGTTTTATTAGTTTATTAGTTTTTATTAGTTATTAGTTATTAGTTATTAGTTATTAGTTAGTTAGTTTAATTAGTTATTATTTAGTTATTTTTAGTTATTAGTTATTAGTTTTATTAATTTAGTTTATTAGTTATTACATTTAGGTTTTAGGTCTTAGTTATTTATTATTATTTAGTTATTTAGTTATTAGTTTATTAGTTAGTTTAGTTATTAGTTTAGTTATTAGGTAGTTATTTATTTATTATTTTTATTAATTTTTAGTTTAGTTAGGTTATTAGTTAGTTTAGTTATTAGTTATTATTTTAGTTAGTTATTAGTTTTATTATTATTATTATTATTATTAGTTAGGTTATTATTATTAGTTTTTTATTATTAGTTTTATTAGTTAGTTTTAGTTATTAGTTACAAGTTTTAGTTTTAGTTATTAAGTTTAGTTATTAGTTTAGTTTTTTATTAATTATTAGTTTTGTTTTATTATTAGTTTTTTAGTTAGTTTAGTTATTAAATTTAATTTTATTTATTAGTTAGTTTTAGTTTTTATTAGTTTTTTAATTATTAATTATTAGTTATTAGTTATTAGTTAGTTATTATTTTATTATTAGTTATTAGTTGGTTATTATTAGTTTAGTTTTTTTAGTTTTTTTATTTTGGATTTATTAGTTAGTTTTATGTATTAGTTTAGTTATTTAGTTTTATTATTAGTTTTAGTTTTAGTTATTATTAGTTATTAGTTATTACTTATTATTAGTTTATCAATTTATTAGTTTTATTAGGTTTAGGTTTTTGTTTAAGTTTTTATTAGTTATTAGTTATAGTTATTATTTAGTTATTAGTTTAGTTTTTATTACTTAATAGTCATTAGTATAGTTAGTTATTACTTATAGTTATTAGTTTAGTTATTATTGGTTATTAGTTACTTATTATTATTATTTGTTAGTTAGTTTAGTTATTTATTAGATTATTATAAATTATTATTATTATTTATTTATTATTAGTTATTAGTTTAGTTATTATTTAGTTTCTCGTTAGTTATTAGTTTTAGTTATTTAGCTATTTAGATTTTATTAGTTTATTACATTAGTTATTTAGTTTTTAGCTTTTAATTTTATTAATAATTATTAGTTTTGTTATTAATTAGTTATTATTAGTTAGTTAGTTTATTAGTTATTAGTTATAGTTAGTTATTATTATTTACTTATTTTTTATTTATTTATTATTAGTTATTATTTATTATTTTATTAGTTTATTATTATTAGTTATTAGTTTAGTTATTTAGTTATTAGTTGTTAGTTACTATTACTTTAGTTATTAGGTTTTATTAGTCATCAGTTAATTTTATTATTAATTATTAGTTTAGTTATTTAATAGTTATTATGATTAATTTTATTAGTAGTTATTAGTTTTTTAGTTATTAGTTTTTAGTTAGTTATTAGTTTATTAGTTTATTATTAGTTATTAGTTTTTAGTTGGTTAGTTTATTAGTTAGTTAATTTTAGTTAGTTATTAGTTTAGTTTTTTTAGGTTATTTAGTTATTTAGTTTTATTATCAATTTAGTTATTGGGTTTTTATTTAGTTATTAGTTTATTATTAGTTATTTATGTTTTTAGTTGGTTAGTTTATTAGTTAGTTAGTTTTAGTTAGTTATTAGTTTATTTTTTTAGGTTATTTAGTTATTTAATTTTTTTAGTAGTTTAGTTATTAGGTTTTTATTTAGTTATTAATTTTTAGTTATTAGATTATTAGTTATTATTATAACTATTTTTAGTTATTATTAATTATTATTATTATTATTTAGTTATTAGTTATTAATTTTAGTTATTAGTTATTATTAGTTTATTGGTTATATTAGGTTTTAGGTTTAGTTTCATTATTGTTATTATTTTTTTATTAGTTATTAATTATTAGTTTTAGTTTTAGTTTTTTAGTTTATTATTATTTAGATTTATTAGTTTTTAGTTTATTAGTTTTAGTAAGGTTTATTATTTAGTTTATTCGTTAATTTAGTTAGTTTATTATTAGTTTTATTAGTTTTTAGTTTATTAGTTTTAGTTAGGTTTATAATTTAGTTTATTAGTTAGTTTTATTAGTTTAGTTATTATTAGTTTCATTTATTATTAGTTACTTAGTTTATTTTATTAGATATTAGTTATTAGTCATTAGTTAGTTTTAGTAAGTATTTTAGTTTATTAGTTAGTTTTTTTAGTTATTAGTTAGTTATTATTATTATTGTTAGTTATTAGTCTATTATTCTAGTTATTAGTTTATTAGTTAGTTAGTTTATTAGTTATTAGTTAGTTTAGTTAATTAGGTTTTATTAATTATTATTATTATTATTAGTTGTTATTAGTTTATTATTTTAGTTATTATTTTATTAGTTACTTTATTTATTAGTTATTAGTTAGTTTAGTTTATTAGGTTTTATTAGTTTTTATTAGTTATTTATGTTTTAGTTTAGTTAGTTTTTTATTTAGTTTAGTTATTAGTTATTTTATTATTAGTTTATTAGTTTTATTATTATTATTATTATTTATTAATTTTTGTTTTTTAGTTATTATTAGTTTTAGTTTTCTTAGTTTTTTAGTTTTTATTATTAGTTATTAGTTTTTAATTTAGTTAGTTATTAGTTTTCATTATGTTGTTAGTTTTAATTATTTATTAGTTTTATTTGTTAGTTATATATTTTAGTAGTTTTTTATTAGTTTAGTTTTATTAGTTAGTTTAGTTATTTAGTTTTATTTATTAGTTATTAGTTTAGTTGTTTAGTTTTATTATTAGTTATTAGTTTATTTTAAGTTATTATTTTATTAATTTAGTTTAGTTTTTATTAGTATTAGTAATTAATTATTATTATTTTTTGTTTTAGTTATTATTTTATTTATTATTATTATTTGTTTAGTTATTATTAGTTAGTTATTTAGTTATTATTAGTTTATTAGTTTTATTAGTTATTAGTTTAATATTTATTAGTTATTTAGTTTATTAGTTTAGTTTTTATTATTATTTTATTATTAGTTTAGTTAATTTTTTTATTATTAGTTATTATTACTATTATTAGTTTAGTTATTATTAGTTATTAGTTTAGTTAGTTATTTAGTTTTAGTTTAATAGTTTTTTTTGGTTTTTTTAGTTATTAGTTATTATTATTTTGTTATTAATTATTATTAGTATGTTTTATTATTATTAGTTTATTTGTTCATTAGTTTAGTTATTATTATTAGCTTTAGTTTATTATTATTAGTTTTATTAGTTTTATTATTATTATTAATTATTTTTACATATTTTATTAGTTATTAGGTTTTATTAGTTTTAGTTATTTATTATTAGTTTTTTTTTGCTTAGGTTTTTAGTTTTATTAGTCATTTATTAGGTTTAGTTTTAGTTTTATTAGTTTATTATTATTATTAGATATTTATTATTAGTTATTATTAGTTTATTTATTATTAATTTTTAGTTTTATTTTTTTTATTAGTTTATTAGTTAGTTAGTTATTATTATTATTATTATTATTATTATTATTATTATTATTATTATTATTATTATTATTATTATTATTATTATTAGTTTTAGTTATTATTAGTTATTTATTTATTTATTTTTATTTGTTAGTTTTAGTTATTGGTCACTATTATTAGTTTTAATTATTATTATTATTATTAGTTTAGTTTTTTTGGTTAGTTATGAGTTAGTTATTATTATTATTATTATTATTATTATTAGTTAGTTAGTTTTATTTTATTTAGTTTAGATTTTTTAGTTATTATTAGTTTTGTCGGTTAGTTAGTTTTTTTGTTTTTTATTAGTTTAGTTGGTTAGTTTAGTTTTATTATGGTTGTTTATTAGTTTTTTAGTTTATTATTACTAGTTTTTAATATATTAGTTATTATTAGTTAGGTTAATATTTTTTTAGTTCTTATTATTAGTTAGTTATTATTAGTTAGGTTATTTTATTAGTTATTAGTTTTAGTTTAGTTATTTAGTTATTTGTTTTAAGTTTTTATTACTAATTAGTTATTTAGTTATTTATTAATTTTATTATCTAGTTTATTATTTTAATTTATTAGTTATTAGTTTAGTTATAAGTTTTAGTTTAGTAGTTTTGTTTATTAATTTTTAGTTATTTGTTTTAATTATTAGGTTTTAGTTATTAGTTTTATAAGTTTTATTATATTATTATTAGTTAGTTTTATTTTACTAGTTTAGTTATTCAAGTATATTATTATTTTTAAGTTAGTTTTCTTTTATTTAATTTAGTTATTAGTTTTGTAATAATAATAATTATTATTAATATTTATTATTCAATTAGTTTTAATTAGTTATTAATTATTAGTTTAGTTATTAGTTTAGTCATTTAGTTATTATTTTAGTTTTACTTATTAATTTTTTATGTTTTATTATTTTAGTTATTAGTTATTAGTTTAGTTAGTTAGTTATTTTTTATTTTAGTTATTAGTTATTATTAGTTAGTTAGTTATTATTACTTTTAGTTTATTAGTTATTAGTTAGATTATTAGTTAGTTATTATTTAGTTATAATTAATTTTATTTATTTATTAGTTATTAGTTTTATAAGTTATTTATTAATTAGTTATTAGTTATTATTATTAGTTTATTAGTTTATTATTAGTTATTATTTAATTATTTATTATTTAGTTATTTATTTAGTTAGCATTTTAGTTTTTCTTATTTAGTAGTTTTGTTAATAGTTATTAGTTTGGTTATTTAGTTAGTTTTATTAGTTTTGTTATTTAGTTTATTAGTTATTTAGTTAGTTTTATTATTAGGTTTATTTTTTAGTTATTAGTTTTATTAGTTATTAGTTTTATTAGTTTAGTTATTTATTATTAGTTTAGTTAGTTATTTTATTAGTTATTAGTTAGTTAATTATTTAGTTTAGTTATTAGTTTATTTAGTTTATTAGTTAGTTTAGTTATTAGTTTTAGTTATTAATTTTTTTATTAGTTAATTTTTATTAGTTTTACTATTTGTTTATTAGTTTATTATTATTATGTTTATTAGTTATTACTTTGTTAGTTATTATTAGTTAGTTATTAGTTTATTACTAGTTTGTTACTTTAGTTATTAGTTATTAGGTATTAGTTTTTATTAGTTATTTATTAATTTGTTATTAGTTTAGCTAGTTTTAGTTATTAGTTAGTTTTTAGTTTTTATTAGTTATTAGTTAGTTTTATTTATTATTATTATTATTATTATTATTATTATTATTATTATTATTATTAGTTATTGGTTTAATTAGTTTTCTTATTT
This sequence comes from Cymbidium sinense, assembly GCA_021442155.1. Classification (NCBI taxonomy): domain Eukaryota; kingdom Viridiplantae; phylum Streptophyta; class Magnoliopsida; order Asparagales; family Orchidaceae; genus Cymbidium; species Cymbidium sinense. The sequence continues at coordinate 77,437,720 of CM038214.1, forward strand.
ATTATTAGTCAGCTAATTAGTTATTTTATTTAATTATATTAGTTATTAGTTTTTAGTTACTATTATTAGTTTTTTAGTTAGTTATTAGTTATTAGTTTAGTTATTATTAGTTAGTTAGTTTTAGTTTAGTTAGTCATTTATTATTAGTTTTTTGTTTTATTAGTTAGTTAGTTTAGTTTAGTTATTGGTTATTAGTTATTAATTATTAGTTATGGTTTTAGTTTATTATTATTAGTTTTTTTTTAGTTTATTGGTTTAGTTTATTAGTTATTTAATTTAGTTTTTTAGTTTAGTTTAATTATGAGTTATTTAGTTTTTATTATTAGGTTTTTAATTTTTAGTTAGTTTATTTAGTTAGTTTTATTTTATTAGTTATTAGTATTAGTTTATTACTAATTATTTGTTTATTAGTTTTTTTAGTTTATTAATATTATTATTAGTTATTAGTATTAGTTATTAGTTAGTTTTAGTTTATTAGTTTTATTAGTTATTTATTTAGTTTTAGTTTATTAGTTATTTATTAATAGTATATTATTATTATTATTAATATTATTATTAATTATTAGTTTATTAGGTTAAGTAGTTTAGTTTATTAGTTATTAGTTAATTTTAGTTTATTAGTTTTATTAGTTATTTAGTTATTAGTTTTATTAGTTTATTAGTTTATTAGTTTTATTAGTTTTTTATTAGTTTATTTATTTATTTAGTTATTAGTTCATAAAGTTTTTAGTTAGTTTAATTATTTAGTTTTATTAGGTTTATTATTACTTATTTTAGCTTTTTATTTAGTTTTTTTATTAGTTTTATTATTTAGTTATTATTATTAGTTTTTAGTTATTATTATTTATTAGTTTAGCTTTTAGGTTATTAGTTAGTTAGTTATTATTTATTATTTATTATTTATTTTATTGTTAGTTTAGTTTTTATTTTTTAGTTTTTTTAGTTATTTATTAGTTTAGTTTTTATTAGTTATTAGTTAGTTATTATTATTAGTTTAGTTATTATTACTTGGTTTTTAGTTAGTTTATTATTAGTTATTAGATATTAGTTTTAGTTAGTTATTAGTTTATTACTTATGTAGTTTAGTTATTATTATTATTATTATTATTATTTTTATTATTATTAATTTTAGTTTCTTAGTTTTTTAGGTTTTATTTTTAGTTAGTTTAGTTCGTTATATTAGTTATTAGTTTAGTTATTTAGTTTATTATTATTAGTTATTATTAGTTATTTTAATTTATTTTTATTATTATTAGTTAATTATTTAGTTATTAGTTTATTAGTTTTTAGTTTATTAGTTTTTTTTTAGTTTATTAGTTTAGGTTAATATTAGTTATTAGTTTTATTAGTTTATTTTTAGTTATTATTTAGTTATTATTAGTTTTTATTATTATATCTAGTTATTATTATTAGTTATCAATTTATTAGTTTATTATTATTAGTTATTAGATTAGTTAATTAGTTATTAGTTTAGTTATTAGTTTATTAGGCATATTATTAGTCTTTATTAGTTAGTTAGTCGTTTATTTTTTTTATTATTTACTAGTTTATTAGTTAAGTTTTTTAGTTAGTTATTAGTTTATTTAGTTTATTATTATTAGTTATTAGTTATTTAGCATTAATTTAGTTTTATTAGTTTTTTAATTCTTAGTTTTAATTAGTTATTATTAGTTTTAGTTATTAATTTATTAGTTATTATTAGTTATTATTTATTTGTTATTATTAGTTAGTTTATTTAATTTTTGTTAGTTACTTATTATTTATTAGTTATTAGTTAGTTTTATTATTATTATTAGTTAGTTAGTTTATTAGTTATAAGTTATTAGTTTTATTAGTTTAGTTAGTTTATTATTATTAGTTATTAGTTTAGTTCTTTTATTAGTTTACTTATTATTATTATTATTAGTTTTATTTATTTATGATTAGTTATTAGTTTTTTAGTTAGTTTTTATTAGTTATTAGTTATTATTAGTTATTTATTTATTTATTTATTATTAGTTTTATTAGCTAGTTATTAGTTATTATATTATTTTTTATTAATACTTATTAGTTTAATTATTATTAGTTATTTATTAATTATTAGTTATTTATTTAGTTTGTTAGTTTTATTAGTTAATTTTTTACTTTTATTATTGGGTATTAGTTTTATTAATTAGTATTAGTTTATTAGTTTAGTTATTTATTTATTTAGTTTATCTATTAGTTTATTATTAGTTTTGGTTATTATTTAGTTTAGTTTTTATTAGTTATTTAGTTTATTATTTAGTTAGATTTTTGTTTTTTTATTATTGTTGTTATTTAGTTATTAATTTATTATTGGTTAGTTTTTATTTATTAGTTTATTAGTTATTTAGTTATTATTAGTTTTACTTACTTAGTTTGTTAGTTTAGTTATTTATTTAGTTATTAGTTTATTAGTTAGTTATTTTATTATTATTAGTTATTATTAGTTTATTAGTTTTTTTTTGTTTCATTAGTAATTAATTATTAGTTAGTTATTTAGTTTAGTTTATTAGTAATTTTAGTTATTAGTTTTATTAGTTTTATTATTAGTTTATTTGTTATTTTGTTGTTAGTTTGGTTTATTACTATTAGTTATTAGTTTTATTATTAGTTTTAGTTTATTGGTTTTAGTTATTATTGGTTTTTATTATTGTTATTTATAAGTTTTAGTTAGTGTTTATTAATTAGTTATTAAAGTTTTTTATTATTGGTTATTATTTTTTTGGGTTTGTTTTGGTTAGTTGGTTATTTTTTGGTTTTATTTATTAGTTATTAGTTATTAGTTAATTAGTTATTTAGTTTTTTTATTTAGGTTTTTATATAAGTTTAGTTATTTTTTAGTTAGTTTTTAGTTTAGTTATTATTAGGTTTATTAGTTATTAGTTTTATTATTAGCTAGTTATTATTAGTTAGTTATTTATTATTATTTTTAATTATTAATTATTCATTAGTTATTAATTATTAGTTTTTTTTGTTAGTTTTATTAGTTTTATTATTATTAGTTTTGTTGGTTATTATTTATTTATTAGTTTTATTAGTTTATTTATTAGGTTTTAGCTTATAAGTTTTTAGTTAGTTGTTAGTTAGTATTTAGTTTATTAGTTTAGTTTTATTAGTTAGTTACTTTATTATTATTATTTAGTTATAGTTTTATTATTTTTTTGTTTATTATTGGGTTTAGTCTAGTTATTTATTTATTATTAGTTAGTTATTAATACTATTAGGTTATTAGTTTTTAGTTTTATTAATTATTAGTTAATATTTATTATTAGTTTTATTATTAGTTATTTATTTATTAGTTTTTTAGTTTTTATTATTAGTTTATTACTTTTTTATTTAATTTTAGTTATTTAGATTTTTTAGTTTGTTATTTATTTTTTTTTTTTTTTATTATTTTTTTGTTATTTGTTATTAGTTTAGTTGGTTATTATTAGTTTATTAGTTTTATTATTGGTTATTCATTTAGGTTATTAGTTTATTAGTTTAGTTATTAGTTTATTAGTTTAGTTATTAGTTTTTATTATTAATTATTTACTTTTGGTTATAAGTTTATTATTTTTAATTTAGTTTAGTTTTGTTACTTTATTATTATTAGTTTATTATTATTGGTTATTATTAGTTATTTAATTAGTTATTAGTTATAGTTTTTAATTTAGGTTTAGTTAGTTATTATTAGTTAATTAGTTATTATTTAGTTATTAGTTTATTATTATTAGTTAGTTTATTATTAGTTATTATTATTAGTTATTAATTTATTTGTTAGTTATTATTTATTAGTTATTAGTTAGTTTTATTATTATTAGTTTTAATTTTTAGTTTTTATTAGTTAGTTAGTTTATTAGTTATAAGTTATTAGTTTTATTAGTTTGTTAGTTTATTATTAGTTATTAGTTTTTATTATTATTATTATTAGTTTGTTTATTTTTATTATTAGCTTTGTAGTTAGTTTTTATTAGTTATTAGTTATTACTAGTTATTTATTTGTTTATTTATTATTTGTTTTACTAGTTAGTTATTAGATATTAATTATTAGTTTATTTTTTTATTAATAGTTATTAGTTTAGTTATTATTAGTAATTTATTATTTATTAGTTAATTATTTAGTTAGTTAGTTTTATTAGTTAGATTTTTACTTTATTATTGGGTATTAGTTTTTATTAGTAGTTAGTTGTTGGTTTAGATATTTATTTTTTAGTTTATTTATTAGTTTATTAGTTTTAGTTATTAGCTATTAGTTTAGTTTTATTAGTTATTTAGTTTATTATTAGTTAGATTTTTTAGTTTTTATTAGTTATTTGTTATTATTAGTTATTAGTTATTATTAGTTAGTTAGTTTTATTTATTAGTTTATTAGTTATTTAGTTATTATTAGTTTTAGTTAATTAGTTAATTAGTTTAGTTATTTATTTAGTCATTAGTTTATTAGTTAGTTATTTTATTATTATTAGTTATTATTAGTTTATTAGTTTTTTAGTTTTATTAGTTATTAATTATTAGTTAGTTATTTAGTTTAGTTTATTAGTAAGTTTAGTTATTTTTAGTTAGGTTTATTAGTTAATAGTTTAGTTATTTTATTAGTTTTTAGTTATTAATTATTTTATTATTAGTTTTACTTAGTTTTTATTATTAGTTATTATCATTAGTTTATTAGTTTTAGTTATTGGGTTTTAGTTACTAGGTTTATTAGTTTAGTTAGTTAGTTATTATTATTATTAGTTTGTAATTATTGGTTAGTTTATTAGTTTTAGTTTAGTTTTGGTTTTAGTTTATTAGTTTATTAGTTATATAATTATTAGTTTATTACAAGTTTTATTTAGTTATTAGTTTTAGTTTTTGTTAGATTTATGTAGTTTTATTAGTTTTATTTAGTTATTAGTTATTAGTTTAGGTTTTATTAGTTAATTTTTAGTTTATTATTTTTTTTAGTTTATTAGTTTATTATTATTAATTTTACTTTTATTAGTTAGTTAGTTATTATTAATACTTTATTAGTTTTAGTTTTATTGTGTTTAGTTTATTGGTTATTAGTTTAGTTTATTATTATCATTATTAGTTAGTTTTTAGTTTTATTAGTTTATAATTTAGGTTTTTTTAGTTTGGTTTTTTATTAGTTTGGTTATTACTTATTAGTTAGTTATTATTAATTATTAGTTATTATTAGCTTTGTTTAATTATTTATTAAGTTACTATTATTAATTTTATTAGTTTAGTTAGCTATTTTAGATTTATTAATTATTAGTTTCGTTATGAGTTTTTTTAGTTTATTAGTTAGTTATTAGTTTAGGTTTAGTTGCTAGTTTAGTTTTTAGTTATTAGTAGTTAGCTTATTATTAGTTTAGTTATTTGTTTATTAGTTATTAATTTTTTAGTCATTAAATTTTATTTATTATTGTCTATTTTATTTATTATTTTAGTTATTAGTTAGTTATTAGTTATATATTTTTTAATTAGTTATTAGTTATTAGTTTAGTATATTATTATTATTAGTTTATTAGTTTTAGGTTTAGGTTTAGGTTTATTAGTTTTTTAGTTATTAGTTTTATCAGTTCTTATTATTAGTTTTTAGTTTAATAGTTTTATTCTTTATTAGTTTTGTTATTTAATTAGCTTATTATTAGTTATTAGTTAGTAAATTATTATTATTATTATTATTATTATTTTAGTTTAGTTATTAATTATTAATTAATTAAAATTTTTATTAGTTTTATTAATTTATTAGTTTATTATTATTAGTTAATTTTAGTTTTTTTGGTTATTAGGTTTATTTAGTTTAGTTGGTTTTATTAGTTTATTAGTTTACTAATTTAGTTTTAGTTAGTTATTCAGTTATTATTATTAGTTATAAGGTTAGTTATTCATAGTTTAGTTATTTATTAGTTTATTATTATTAGTTATTAGAGATTATTAGTTAGTTTTAAGTTATTAATTTAGGTTATTAGTTAGTTAGTTAGTTATTTATTAGTTAGTTAGTTTTATTAGTTTGTTAATTTTATTAGTCTGTTATTATTAGTTATTTAGTTTAATAGTTAATTTATTTTTTGTAAGTTTTATTAGTTATTAGTTTTATTTTAGTTATTAGGTTTTAGTCTATTTATTTAGGTTTAGTTTTAGTTTTAATAGATTTATTATTAGTTATTTAGTTAGTTATTATTTTTTATTAGTTTTATTAGTTATTATTAGTTTATTAGTTTAGTTATTATTATTATTATTATTAGTTTTTAGTTATTGATTTAGTTAGTTATTATTTATTAGTTATTAGTTTATTAGTTTAGTTAATATTAGTTAGTTTATTAGTTATTAATTTAGTTATTTTTTAGTTTATTAGTTTATTAGTTTTATTAGTTTTAGTTATTTGTTTAGTTTTATTAGTTTTATTTAGTTATTAGTTTATTAGTTTTTTTGGTTTGTTTATTAGTTTTTAAGTTTAATTAGTATTAGTTAGTTTAGTTAGCTATTAGTTATTAGATTTAATTATTATTAGTCAGTTATTTAATTAGATTTTTAGTTTAGTTATGAGGTATAGTTTAGTTATTAGTTATTATTATTATTAGTTTTTTTTTTAGTTGGTTATTTGTTGGTTTTTTAGTTTTGGTTATTATTTTGATTATTTTATTAGTTAGTTATTGGTTTTATTGGTTTTATTATTAGTTATTAGTTTATTGGTTAGTTTAATTATTATTTATTAGTTAGTTATTTTTAGTTTTATTATTTATTTATTTATTTTTTAGTTTATTATTATTAGGTTTATTAGTTATTAGTTAGTTATTAGTTTATTATTAGTTTATCACTTTTAGTTAGTTTTTAGTTGTTATTAAGTATGAGTTAGTTTGTTATTATTATTAGTTATTAGTTTATTTACTTTTTATTATATTATTAGTAGTTAATTATTTTATTGGTTTATTAGTTAGTTATTAGTTATTAGTTTAGTTATTAGTTTAGTTATTATTAGTCAGTTAGTTTTAGTTTTAGTTATTTATTGTTAATTTTTAGTTTTATTATTATTGGTTAATTTACTTATTAATTTTATTAGTTATTATTAATTGGTTATTTGGTTTATTAGTTATTAGTTAGTTAGTTTTAGTTTATTAATTTAGTTTATTAGTAATAGTTTATTAGTTTAGTTTAGTTATTTAGTTTAGTTTAATTATTAGTTATCTTAGTTTAGTTATTTTATTGGTTTATTATTAGGTTTTAAGTTTTTAGGTAGTTTTAATTATTAGTTTATTAGTTAGTTTTTAGTTTAGTTAGTTTTATTTTACTATTATTATTAATAATAATATTATTATTATTATTAGTTTTTATTAGCTTATTATTATTATTAGTTATATTAATTGTTATTAGTTTATTATGATTAGTTTAGTTAATTAGTTAGTTATTAGTTAGTTTTAGTTTTTTTAGTTTTTTAGTTAATTGGTATTACTTTTTATTAATTTATTAGTTTATTAGTTTTATTAGTTTTTACTATTTGGTTATTTAATAGTTATTAGTTTATTAGTGTTTACTTAGTTTTATTTATTTTTTATTAGGTTTATTTTTATTTAGTTTTTTTATTAATTTTATTGGTTTTTTATTATTTATTTATTATTAGTATTTATTAATTATTATAGTTATTATTAGTTGTTAGTTTTAGCTTTTTTGGTTTATTAGTTAGTTGGTTATTAATTATTATTTATTTAATTATTAGCTTCGTTATTTTAGTTTTATTATTAGTTATTAGTTTAGTTTTTAATAGTTATTAGTTAGATATTATTACTAGTTTTAGTTAGTTTTTTGTTAGTTTATTATTACTTATTAGTTATTATTTTATTTAGGTTATTTATTTATTATTTATTTATTATTAGTTTTATTAGTTATTTAGTTTAGTTATTATTACTCTTATTGGTATTAGTTTATTAGTTTATTAGTTTATTAGTTTTGTAGGTTTTATTATTAGTTAATTTAGTTAATTTAGTTAATTTTATTAGTTATTAGTTTAGTAATTTACTTTATTATTATTAGTTATTATTAGTTAATTTATTAGTTAGTTTGTTTAGTTTATTTTTATTTTTATTAGTTATTGGTTTATTTGTTTAGTTAGTTTTATTAGTTTTTAGTTCATTATTAGTTTATATTATGAGATTTTATTAGTTATTAGCAAGTATTAGTTATTAGTTATTATTAGTTTTATTATTTTTACTAGGTTAATAGTTTATTAGTTATTATTTAGTTATTAGTTGAATTTTTAGTTTTTAAGTTATTAGTTTAGTTTAATTATTATTAGTATATTAGTTATTTAGTTTATTTATTAGTTATTTAATAGTTAGTTAGTTTTAGTTTTATTAGTTATCATTATTATTATTATTATTATTATATTATTATTATTATTTGTAGTTTAGTTATTATTTTTTGTTTAGTTTAGTTTTATTCATTTTTTTTATTAGTTTAGGTTATTATTAATTTATTATTAGTTATTATTTAGTTTTAATAAGTTTTAGTTATTATATCTAGTTATTATTATTTGTTATTTATTTATTAGTTTATTATTATTAGATATTAGTTTAGTTTAGTTTATTAGTTATTAGTTTAGTTATTACTTTATTAGGTTTATTATTAGTTTTTACTAGTTAGTTTGTTAGTTTAGTTTTTTAATTATTTATTAATTTATTAGTTTGGTTTTTTTAGTTACTTATTAGTTTTATTAGTTATTAGTTTATTTAGTTTAGTTTTATTAATTATTTACTTATTAGGTTTAATCAGTTATTATTAGTTATTAGTTTATTAGTTTTTAATTATTATTATTAGTTTTAGTATTATTAGTTATTAATTTAGTTATTAGTTATTAGTTTTTAATTTTAGTTATTATTAGGTTTAGGTTTAGGTTTATTTATTAGCTATTTAGTTTATTTATTTATTATTAGTTATTAGTTTTATTAGTTATTAATTTAGTTATTAGTTTTTAATTTTAGTTATTATTAGGTTTAGGTTTAGGTTTAGTTATAGTTTGTTATTAATTTTATTAGTTTATTATTATTAGTTTAGTTATTATTAGTTTATTACTAATAATTATTATTTATTAGTTTAGTTATTAGTTAGTTATTAGTTTAGTTATTTATTTAGTTGTTATTACTAGTTATTAGTTATTAGTTTGTTAGTTTTATTAGTTAGTTTTAGTTTTAGTTAGTTTTATTAGTTATTAGTTTAGTTAGTTTTATTAATTTATTTGTTATTTTAGCTATTATTTATTAGTTATTTAGTTTATTAGTTTATATTATTATAATTATTTATTTCAATTTTAATTATTAGTTATTAGTTACTTTAGTTATTAGTTTATTATCTTATTATTAATGAGTTATTAGTTAATTAGTTTTTATTAGTTTAGTTATTTATTATTAGTTATTATTATTTAGTTATTATTAGTTATTGTATTAGTTTAGTTAGTTTATTTAGTTTTTATTAGTTTATTAGTCTATTTGTTTAGTTTTATTAGTTAGTTTATTATTATTTATTTTTAGTTTTATTATTTTTTCGTTTTTTATTAGGTTTAGTTTAGTTATTTAGTTATTATTAGTTAGTTATTAATATTATTAGGTTATTAGTTTTTAATTTTATCAGTTATTAGTTATTATTTATTATTAGTTATTTAATTATTAGTTATTAGTCATTATTATTAGTTTATTAGTTTTACTTTATTTTAGCTATTTAGGTTTTTATTAGTTAGTTTTTTGGTTTTTAATTATTAGTTATTATTAGTTTAGTTATTTAGGTTATTAGTTTAGTTAGTTATTAGTTACTAGTTTTATTAGTTATTAGTTTTTAGTTTAGGTTATTAGTTCATTAGGTTAGTTATTAGTTTAGTTATAATTAGTTATTTAGTTATTAGTTATTAGTTTATTTTATTAGTTTAGTTTAGTTTTATTAATTTATTTTTATTTCTTATTATTAGTTAGTTAATTAGTTATTAGTTATATTAGTTTAAGTTTAGTTAGTTATTATTAATTAGTAGGTTTATTATTTGTTAATAGTTTATTAGTTAGTTATTAGTTATTAGTTAGATTTATTATTATTAGTTTTAGTTGTTAGTTATTATTAGGAAGTTAGTTTATTAGTTATTAGCTATTAGTTTTATTAGTTTAGTGAGTTATTTATTATTAATTATTAGTTCAATTTTTTATTAGTTAGCTTATTATTATTATTAGTTTAGTTTATTTATTATTATTAATATTAATTTTTTGTTAGTTTTTATTACTTATGAGTTAATATTAATTATTTTTTTATTATTAGTTTTATTAGTTATTAGTTAATAGTTTATTTTTTATTATTAGTTATTTGTTTAGTTAGTTATTAGTTTAGTTATTATTAGTTATTTATTAGTTATTAGTTCCTTATTTAGTTAGTTAGTTTTATTAGTTAGTTTTTTAGTTTATTATTAGTTATTAGTTTTTATTATTTAGTTAGTTATTAGTTTATTAGTTTAGTTATTTAATTATTTATTTATTTATTAATTTATTAGTTTAAGTTATTAATTACCAATTTAGTTTTACTAGTTTAGTTATTAGTTAATTAATTTATTATTATTTACTTTTTTTAGTTTTTATTAGTTATTGGTTATTATTAGTTATTTAACTATTAGTTTTTATTAGTTAGATAATTTTAGTGATTAATTTATTAGTTATTATTTTATTAGTTATAAGTTAATTAGTTATTATTAGTTTTAATTATTTAGTTTATTAGTTTTTGTTATTTATTATTTTATTATTATATTAGTTTAGTTATTGGTTGGTTATTAGGTTTATTAGTTTTATTTTACTTATTATTATTGGTTATTATTAGTATTAGTTTTAGTTTTTTAGTTATTATATTATTATTAGTTAATTAGTTTTGTTTGTTATTTTTAGTTATTAGTTTTATTAGTTTTATTTTTAGTTAGTTATTATTATTAGTTTATTAGTTAATTAGTTATTAGTTATTAGTTATTATTTGTTATTAGTTTATTAGTTAGTTATTTTACTTATTATTACTTATTATTAGTTATTAGTTTTAGCTAATTTTTATTAGTTTGTTATTATTAGTTTTAGGTTAGTTATTTAGTTAGTTAGTTATTTTTATTAGTATTTATTAATTATTAATTATTACTTAATTAGTTTTTTATTTTTTATTTTAGTTTTTATTTGTTATTAGTTTAGTTATTATTAGGTTTATTAGTTATTAGTTTTTATTAATTTATTGGTTATTAGTTTTTATTATTATTAGTTTTCATTAATTATTATTAATTTTAGTTAGTTATTATTTATTATTTATTAGTTATTAGTTATTTGTTATTAGTTTAGTTATTATTGGCCTTATTAGTTTTATTAGTCTATTTACCAGGTTTTAGTTTATTAGTTATTAGTTAGTTATTACTTAGTTTTTAGTTTATTATTTAGTTAGTTTAGTTATTATTATTATTATTATTATTATTATTATTATTATTATTATTATTATTATTATTATTATTTAGTTATTAAATTATTATTATTAGTTTTATTAGTTATTATTTAGTTATTATTAGTTTTTTATTTAGTTATTTAGTTTTATTAGTTTTATTATTTTTAGTTAGTTTTATTAGTTTATGTTTAGTTTTATTATGTTTATTATTATTAGTTTTTAGTTATAAGTTATTATTTGTCAATTTTACTAGTTAGTTATTATTATTAATTAGTTTTGTTATTAGTTTATTTTATTAGTTAGTTAGTTATTATTATTATTAGTTATTTAGTTGTTAGTTTTATTTTATTTAGTTTTTTAGTTATTATTTTTGTTATTAGTTATTATTTACTAATTGTTAGTTTTATTAGTTTGTTAGTTATTAATTAGTTATTAGTTAGTTGTTTATTAGTTTTTTATCAGTTTAATTAGTTTAATTATTAGTTTTATTAGTTTATTTATTAGGTTTTATTAGTTATTAGTTATTAGTTTAGTTTTTTAGTGATTATTTATTATTTATTATTAGTTTTTAGTTATTAGTTTATTTATTAGTTATTTATTAGTTTAGTTGGTTAGTTAGTTATTATTATTAGTTAATTTAGTTAGTTTTTAGTTATTAATTTATTAGTTCTAGTTTTTTAGTTAGTTATTATTAGTTTTATTATTTATTAGTTTATTATTAGTTAGTTATTAGTTATTAGTTAGTTATTAGGTTTATTATTAGTTATTAGTTATTAGTTTTATTAGGTTTTCGTTTAGTTATTATTATTAAGTTAGTTTAGTTATTAGTTTTTAGTTAGTTATTAGTTATTATTATTATTTAGTTTTTACTTTATTACTATTTTAGTTATTAGTTTAGTTAGTTATTAGTTATTAGTTTAATTATTAGGTATTATTAGTTTTATTAACACTACCATTGCCGGTCCCAAGTCCGGATGTGAAAAGTGGAGGGTTACGTTAGGTAGTTGACAACTAGCTTAAAACTTGTCAAAATAATCATGACATGAATCCTTTAAATCATTGTGTTAATGCTAGGGCATCTCAAGCGATACCTTTGTATGGCTGATGAAAAATATGAATGCACGCCATGGTGCGTGTTAAATAAGCAAGGGTTCCCACATTATGGACCGATCGGGCAAAGAAGTTAGTCCATGAAACTAGAATTAGGTTAGGATCTTGGAATATAGGTACTCTTACAGGTAAATTAATGGAATTAATAGATATTATGGTTCATAGAAAGATAAATATTTTATGTGTTCAAGAAATTAAATGGGTTGGGGGAGAAAGCCAAGGATATTGATAATTTATGTTTTAAACTTTGGTATTCAGGTAAAAGTTGAACTAGAAATGGTGTAGGTGTGATTATAGATAAAAGTTTCAAGGATAATGTTATAAATATTAATAGATGTGGAGATAGAATTATAGCTTTAAAGATTATTGTTGATACTAAGATAATCAATGTTATAAGTGTTTATGCTCCTTAAGTAGGTTTGGAGGTAAGTGCAAAAGAAAAATGTTGGAATGAATTAGAGGGATTAATATAAAAGATACCTCTTGAAGAAAAAGTATTTATTGGATGAGATTTAAATGGACATGTTGGTAGAGTGGTAGAAGATTTTAAAAGTATTCATGGTGGTTAGGGATTTGGAGTGAATAATGAAGAAGGTAGGACTATATTAGATTTTTCTTTAGCTTATGATTTTGTAGTTGCTAACACTTTATTTAAGAAAGAGAAGAACATATTATTACTTATAAAAATGGATCTAGTAAAACATAGATTTATTATTTTCTGATAACAAAAATAGATTATTTAGATTGTAAAGATTGTAAGGTCATTTCAAGTGAAAATCTAAACACCCAACATCGATTGTTAGTTTTATATTTTAAGATGAAAGGTTGTAAGAGGAAAAAATAAACCAAATTATTGTCCTAGAATTAGATGGGGACACTTAAAGAACAAAAATAAAAATATTTTTAAGAGCAAGCTACAAGAGATTAGAATTTAGGATGTTCATGAGGAAGCTAACATTATGTGGGAAAAAAATAGCAAGTGAAATTAAGCAAGTTGCTAAAGATGTGCTTGGAGAATCAAAAGGAAAAGCTTCTTTTGATAAGAATAGTTGGTGGTGGAGTCAGAGTGTGCAAGAAAAGATAAAAAATAAGAAGTATTGTTATAAAACTTGGTTTAGATGTAAAACTGAATTGGGAAAGATATAAAGTGGCTTTAGAGATTCTAAGAAAGCAATATATGATGCAAAAAATTTAGCTTTTAGTAATTTATACAATAGATTAGATACCAAAGAAGGTGAAAGATGTATGTATAAGTTAGCCAACCAAAGAGATAGGAGAAGAAATGACATAGTTCAAGTAAGGTGTGTTAAGGATGAAAATAATAAAATGTTTTTTTTAGAAAAGGATATTGAAAATAGGTGGATGAGGTATTTTGATAAACTTTTCAATGAAGGATCTGAAAGTACGATTTATTTTAGCAACCTTAATACCCTAAACAAAAGTAGAGAATTTCATTTTTATCATCGTATTCATAAATCTGAAGTTAGTGAAGCTTTAAAGAAAATGAAAATTGGAAAAGAAGTAGGACTGGATAATATTCCAATAGAAGTGTGGAAATGTTTAGGAGATCAAGGAATTTCTTGGCTTACAAATCTTTTTAATGTCATTTTAAAGACTAAAAAGATGTCAGATGAGTAGAGAAAGAGTTTGTTGGTTCCTCTATTTAAGAATAAGGGTGATGCACAATAGTGAGAAAATTATAGAGGAATTAAGTTAATGTGCGTCAGTTTGGTTTCATGCAGGGTAGATGGAAAGCATAGAGAAAGTAAGGAGGATCTACATATGATATTTATTGATTTAGAAAGCTTATGACAAAGTTTCAAGAGATGTTCTTTGGAGAGTTCTAGAATAGAAAGGAGTTAATATTGGTTATATTCAAGTCATTAAGGATATGTATACTAGAGTTGTTACTTGTGTCCAAACACAAGGAGGATTGACAAAATATTTTCCTATTTCAGTTGGATTACATCAAGGATCAGCTTTAAGTCCTTATCTTTTTTACTTTAGTTATGGATGTTCTTACTAGGCATTTACAATTAGATGTACCTTGGTGTATGCTTTTTGCTGATGACATTCTTCTTGTTGTTAAGACTAGAGAGGGAGTCCAACAGAAACTTGAATTATGGAAGTCAACTCTAGAGTCTAAAGGTTTTCATTTAAGTAGATCTAAAATGGAATATATGGAGTGTAATTTTAGTTGTAGAAGTTATAGTGGTAGTGTTGTGACATTAGGTGAACAAGTCATTAATAAGAGTGAGTGTTTTGAATATTTAGGCTCTATTGTTCAAAATGATGGTGAAATAGATGGAGATGTTATTAGTAGAATTCAAGTTGGATGGTTGAAGTGGAGGAATGCATCTGGCCTATTAGTAGAATTCAAGTTGGATGGTTGAAGTGGAGGCTCTATTTAGTTTTATTAAATATTAGTGTTATTAGTTTTAGTTAGTAATTATTATTAGTTTTGGTTATCAGTTTAGTTATTAGTTATTAGTTTAGTTAGTTTAGTTTTATTATTTAGTTTTAGTTATTAGTTTTAGTTATTAATTATTAGTTATTAGTTTTAGTTAGTTATTAGATTATTAGTTATTTAGTTATTTATTATTTTATTACTTAATTTATTAGGTTTTATTAGTTATTAGTTAGTTATTTAGTTATTAGTTTATTAGTTAGTTAGTTTATTATTTATTTATTAGTTTATTAGTTTTCAATTATTAGTTAGTTATTTTTTTTAGTTATTAGGTTTAGTTATTAGTTTTAGTTTATTAGTTTATTAGTTAGGGTTTCATTATTTTTTTATTATTAGTTAGTTATTATTAGTTATTATTAGTTTTTATTAGTTATTAGGTTTAGTTTAGATAGTTTTATTTAGTTATTAGTTTATTGTTTACTCTTAGTTAGTTATTAGTTTAGGTTTATTATTAGATTTTATTAGTTATTAGTTAATTATTATTAGTTATTATTAGTTTAATTTAATTTATTTAATTTTTAGTTAGTTATTATTAGTTTAATTAGTTTTAGTTAATTTAGTTATTAGTTTATTAGTTATTTATTTATTAGTTTTATTTAACTTTAGTTATTAGTTTTATTATTTATTAGTTATTATTTTAGTTATTTATTTTTTAGTTTATTTTTATTAGTTTTTTAAGTTTAGTTTCATTAGTTTTATTAGGCTATTTTGTTTTTAGTTAATTAGTTTATTATATTAGTTTTATTAGTTTTTTTATTAGTTAATTAGTTATTTAGTTATTATTAGTTATTAGTTTAGTTAGTTTTTATTAGTTATTAGGTTTATTATTAGTGTTTGTTATTACTTAGTTTTATTTGTTTAGTTATTAGTTTAGTTCGTTATTAGTTTTAGTTATTATTTTAGTTATTATGTTTAGTTAGTTATTATTTAGTTTATTAGTTTTAGTTTATTAGTTACTTAGGTTTTGTTTATTAGTTATTAGTTAGATTAGTTATTAGTTTAGTTTTTAGTTATTATTAGTTAGTTATTTAGTTATTAATTTTATTAGTTTTAGGTTTAGTTTTAGTTAGTTATTTAGGTTTTATTAGTTATTAATTATTAGTTAATTTTATTAATTATTAGTTATTAGTTTATTATATTAGTTAGGTATTAGTTAGTTATTATTATTTTTAGTTAGTTTAGTTAGTTTTATTATTATTTATTAATTATTTTTTATTAGTTAGTTAGTTTTAGTTTAGTTTTATTAGTTATTTTATTAGTTTATTATTAGTTATTAGTTTATTAATTTATTAGTTATTATTATTAGTTTAATGATTATTTTTTTAGTTATTTATTAGTTATTTTTAGTTAGTTATTATTAGTTATTATTATTAGTTAATTATTTTTATTATTATTAGTTTATTAGTTAGTTATTAGTTTATTAGTTTTATTAGGTTTAGTTATTAGTTATTTATTTATTAGTTAGTTAGTTTTAGTTTGTTTTATTATTTAGTTTTTATTTTATTAGTTTTACTTAGTTATTAGTTTTTAGTTAGTTTTATTAGTTTAGTTAGTTAGTTTTAATTATTTTATTATTAGTTAGTTAGTTAGTTATCTATTAGTTATTATTTAGTTTTGTTATTTATTATTAGTTATTAGTTATTTAATTTAATTAGTTCTTGTTAGTTAGTTATTATTTAGTCTTTTTATTAGTTATTATTAGTTAGTTATTAGTTTGTTTAGTTTATTAGTTATTTGTTTATAGTTTATAGTTTATAGTTATTTAGTTATTTAGTTTAGTTATTATTATTAGTTATTATTTATTAGTTTAGTTTTTAATTTAGTTATTATTAGTTTTAGTTAGTTATTAGTTTTATTAGTTAGTTTTAGTTTATTATTAATATTAGTTATTAGTTAATTAATTATTAGTTTTATTAGGTTTTAGTTTATGTTATTAGTTAGTTTAGTTTATTTGTTCATTTTATTAGTTATTATTAGTTATTAGTTTTAGTTAGTTTTAGTTATAATTTTAATTATTTATTATTAGTTATTAGTTTTTATTTGTTAGTTTGTTAGTTAGTTAGTTTTAGTTATTAGGTTTATTAGTTTTTATTAGTTTAAGTTATTAGTTTTAATTATTAGTTATTAGTTAGTTATTTATTAGTTTAGTTAATATTAGTTATTAGTTTAGTTATTATTAGTTATTTAGTTATTAGTTATTAGTTTATTTAGTTATTATTGGGTTTAGTTATTATTAGTTTTAGTTTATTTATTAGTTAGTTTAATTTATTATTAGTTATTAGTTAGGTTAGTTTTTCTTTAGTTATTAGTTAGTTTATTAGTTTTATTAGTTATTATCTTTTCAGTTTAGTTATTAGTTTAGTTATTAGTTTATTAGTTTATTTGTTATTAGTTAGTTAGTTTTTATTAGTTATTATTTTATTTGTTATTATTAGTTATTATTTTATTAGTTTATTAGTTTATTAGTTTAATAGTTTTTAGTTTATTTAGTTTTAGTTAGTTAGTTTTATTAGTTATTATTAATTATTTAGTTTATTATTAGTTTTTAGTTAGTTATTTATTTAATTTTTATTATTATTAGTTAGTTATTTTTATTATTAGTTTATTAGTTTTGTTAGTTTATTATTTTAGTTAGTTATTATTATTAGTTATTAGTTATTAGTTTAGTTAGTTTATTTATTAGTTATTAGTTTATTAGTTAGTTAGTTTTATTAGTTTAGTTATTTAGTTTTGTCTTAATCATTCGAAAACTACCCTCAAGTCAAAGAGATAGTCTTCCTTTACTCTTCTCTTGATACTAGATCATCAATGTAGCACTGAACCCGATGATGATTGAGTTCATTGAAGATCTGAGTCATGACCTATTGGTATGTAGCACCAGCATTTTTAAGGTCGAAAGGCATGACTCTATAAAGATTCGATCGGTTCGAAGCAATGTTTCTTTCGTCTTCAGGAGACATCTTGATTTGGTTATAGCCAGATGACCCATCCATGAAAGACAAGACTACATGAGATGAGGCAATGTCCACCATTAATTCTAGTATAGAAAGAGGAAACTCATCCTTAGGACATGCCTTTTTTAAGTCCCTTAAATCGACGTATATACGAATTTGGTCATTCTTCTTCTTAACTGGTACGACACTGGCTAACTAGGTAAGATATTTTTCTTCATTGATGAAACTAGCATCGGTCAGTTTTTTGACTTCAGAAATGACCTATATTGTTCGATTTCTAATCGCATGTGTCTAGAAGCTTGCTTGATAGTGTTAGCATCAGGATCTAAACTACCTTGTGGACTGCTATGTTAAGAGATAATCCGGGCATCTCTTCATAACTCCATGCAAAGTAGTCCTTAAACTCAGTCGATAGCCTAACTAAGTCATCAGTTTCTTCTTCATTCATCAATGAACTGATGTACGATGGGCGTAGATTTTTTTCTATCCTGAGGTTGATTTTTTTAAGCTTGTCAATTATTGAATGGATCTCATCTTCAAATTTTGGAGGGGCATCCTTGATTTAGATATCATCTGAGATTTCTAAACACACAATCTCATAAAGGTTCATGTTGTGTGAAAAGAACCTATCAGACTCCAAATGATTGGTAACAACTAAGCAGTAATCATCGTCATAAAATAGACTGACTGTATTGAATCCTAATCCTGCTCTTCATTGTGCTTCCCTGTCTGTATTGTTCCATAGCTTTTCAAAATACGCTAACCTGTGCTTGGACCATGTATGAGGAACCAAACCTTTCTATATAAGATTATGAACAGAAGGTGAGTAAAAGTCAAATGATAATTCCATTAATTCTTTAAATGTATCCTTCTTAAGTTGAACATCAACTTCAGGACTTGAGGATGATGATCCCAAAAAGAATATCTTCAGCTTCATACCACTGGAAGACTTAGGGACTTCCTTAACTGCTAAACCTTCAACTTTCTAAGATGTAAGGGAGATTAGAGCTAAGGTTCCCAAATACTGCCTGATAGTCTCAGATAAACCAGATTCAAATACTTTGCTTTGTTTGGAGGCCAAATCTTTATTGCCATCTAGATCAAAAGTCACCTCCAATGGAACTTGTTGAGAGGGGTTGGCTGGTATACTAATCACATTGGATTCATCCTTTGAGCTGAATTCCAAGTCTATGTGAATAGTAACGATACACCTATGAGATGAAACATGAGCTCTATTGGCTGATGGACAATTGGGGAGTCTTTCACCTCTGGAACTTCCTCTATTTTTACCTCTACCTCTGCCTGGTGAAGGTTGAGCCATCCTATCCACATGTCCATATGATGGAATGAATTGTGAGTGGAATATGCAGATCTATTTCTTCTTTAATTCTCCTTTCTTATTCATCTAGATTTCCATTTTTCTTTTCTTTTTCTTTTGTCTTCTCTTTTTCTTCATTTTCTTTTTCTTTTGATTTTGAATTTTATCTCGTTCATGAGAAAGTGTGTTTTGAGGAAGATAGTAGATCGCATCCTTATAAATCTCAACCTATCTAACTTAAAATGGCTTTTCATCTCCATTGACATGGTATTCAATCCCATATTTTTTGAACTTGATGCACTAATGGAGGGAGGATGGAATTATCTTGCTCTGATGTATCCAAGGTCTACCAAGCAAAGCAGTGAATGAGGTGCTCGAATAAATGATGTAAAACTTGGCTTCAGTCTTCCAGTCACTTATTTCCCAAGGTAAGACTATAGAACCTAAAGCTCGCTCACCTTATTCATTGAATCCTCTCATCATCATCCGATCTCCTCAGAGTGTGGAGATTCGATCCTCAAATAGGCAAGGGTCTTTAGACTCATAATGTTCATCGATGCACCTAGATCAATGAGAACTCTAGCAAGTCTAAACCTGTCCATGTTGATTGTGATGTAGAGGGGATGGTTGTGCTCCAAGTCCCCTAGAAGAAGGTCTTCATCTGTGAAGGTGATCCCTTGAGCTTCTTTTGTGTAATGTGCCTCCTCACCTATAGCAGTCAGCTGAGCTAAATAAATCTTAGAATCAAGGAGAGCCTTGATTAATGATTCCCTCATCTCTTTGGATAAGACAAGGGCATTGTATATGCTTAGCTTAGATGGAAACTTTATTTATTAATGCATATCAAGTCAAACTCAATTTATTTTCTCACAAATCAATCATATTTTTAATCATCTTCACAAATTTAAATTAAATATACATTTAAATCAACAAAATTAAATCAAATTAAATCAAAATCTAAACCTAAGCCACATGACCCAACTCCATGGACTTAGCCAAATTCCTTCATTCTAAAATCCAATTTCAATCAATTTTCTCATGAATCAATCATACCTTAAATCATATTCAAAAATATAAATGAAATCTATAATCATCAAGCCAAACCAAAATCAACCCAAGTCAAACTCAACTTAACCCTTTTGACTTAAAATGTTCAAATTAACCAAAACCAATTTGAACCCAAGCCAATTGCAATTGAATTTATATATCAATCCCAAAATCCATATATAAACTCAACTAAATAAAACTCTACCCAAAATCAAGCCAACTAAACCCATTTGGTCCACTTGACCCAAAGTGGCCAATTTGACCTATTTGAGCCAAGTTCTATTCCTACACAAATTTGATTGAACCAAGCCCATCAAAATCTCCCATCATGATTGTTGATCACCCTAGGTTGATCAATTATCATAAATTGGGTCAAATTATGTCAACTTGGTCATTTGACCAAGTCAACCCCTTAACCCATTTGAACCTAAACTAGCCAAATTGTAACCTAAGACAAATCCCTTAAAACCAATGATTCATACCAAATCAAAATCAATATTTGAATATGACTTGATCTTCAATTGTGTCAAACCAAACCCAATTGGCCACTTGACCCAAGTTGACCCAAATTGACCTAAAAGATCAAATTGGGTCAAATAAAAATATAAGCCAAATTGATTGCAACCAATAGCTCAAGTCCATTCCAAATTGATTATTTAACTTGACCAAAGCCATGATTGGACCCAATTGAATCCAATTGACCAACTTAGCCCAAGGTCACCTAAAGGTTCAAGTTGGCCTAAATAAAAACAAAATCCAAATTAATTGAAACCAAACCTTAAAATCATCTTCAATTGGTCGACTAAACCCAAACCAATAGCTAACCCAAGCCAATTTGCCTAATTTTTGGTCAAATTGGTTAACTTAACCCATTTGACCCAAATGAACTCAAATGAGCCAAAATCAAATCTAAGACAAAAGAATCATACCAATTAAACCAAAACATCCCAAATGATCATATGAACTTGACCCAACCCTTAGTTTGACCCAATTTGACCAATTGATCAACTTGGCCGAACCTAACCCAATTTGACCTAAATAAGTCAAATTGAGCCAAACCTAGCCAAATCAACTCCAATTGACTTGAAATTTGGGCTAACCCACTTTTGGCTCATTTTAAATCTGCCCAAATAAAATCTAATGCCAAATGATCATTCTACCCTTAGGTTAAGGGTGTCACATGAGATAAATCACCCATATAAGTGGTCATTTCCATTCCTTGGCCACTTGGTACTTTATCAAGGGTCCACCTAGATACCTAAGACACTAGCCAACCTAACCCAAGGGGTCGGCCATGACCAATGGGAGGTGAAATCACCTCACCCTCCCCATTGGAGCATTTAAAACCCATAGAACACCCACGATTCCTCCTTGGCAACAACCTCCACACCTTCAACCAACCAAGTTGAGCCAACTCACCTCCTCCCTACCATCCACAACTCCCTGAGATGCTGACGGCCACTAAAAGCCAAACCTTATCCCACCATTCGATCAAGATGAAGGGGCATATACACCCTCTCATTTTCACTCAAACATACACAAAAATCATTCCTCGGAGCCCTAGCTACCCAAGATGAGCCGCTAGAGCCATTCACTAAGTTCCTAAGCTCACTCCTCGATTAGAAAATTCCATTCTCATCCATCTCAAAATAAGACACTCCCATTTCTGACTTAACTTCCCCATTTATCCATTAAACTCAAATTAACTTTGTGCACACCTTCCCTAGGCCTCAACGAGCAAGATGAATCATCTCGCAAACTTCTCAAGCACTAGAGGTGGGTCTTTGATCAAAGCCAACTCCAAATCATTAGTTAATGGCCTTCCAAGCAAACATCAATGAAGTGATCCAATTATTGATCAACAGGGCTTCATCTCCACTAGATGAAGCTTTCTTAATTATTTGAGCCACCAGTTTTGAGCTCCGGTGAGGTATGCTTCCAAAACTGATCCTTAGGCAAGAATGGGTTGGAGCTTTTTGAAGAAAACTTACATCTCGTATGATCTTGATTATTGGATTCCCTCCTAACATCATGCGAGTGAGGGAGAATGGATGGTCGTGATTAAATTTGTGAGATCGATCTGATTTAATCCTATTAAACTATGGGATTAATCATAGATGTCTAATCTTAGATCGGACGATGGATGAGAAAGTGCATCCAAATGAGAAAAGTGTGTCCGTGGACGAAAGCACGCCGAGATGAGAAACATCCACCCACATATAGCAGAGTTGGATAAGTTTTAGTAGCCAATCCCACGACACGAAGTGGAAAGTGCGCTGCATCAATGCACCACGTGGCGTCAATAGGATTAGGCTTTAATTATCCTTAAATAATCATTTTTAATGGTTGAAACTTCTAAAAATTATAATAAATCATAGAGAAATAAAAAATTGCAAATAAATACTCATTTTAAATGTATTTTAGAGGAGAATTAATTAAAAATGATCTTAACTAATTTTGAACAGTAATTAAAGTTTAATTACAAAATTAATTAGCTTAATTACTTTTTAATTACTTGAGCAATTAATCCTAAATTTTGTGACTTAATTTAATGGGATGACCTTCGCCTCCCATGATTTTTCTAGATTTATTGCTCACTTAATTAAGAAAATTGACTAATTAAACCTTAACTACACTTTTAAGTTAATTAATGATTAATTAATCCCATGAACATTAACAAATTGGTTAATTGAATTTATTAATCATTGTTCAATAGTAAGTGAACTAAGAAATAGGGTTGGGACCCCTTTCACTAAGATCATTTCACCATTTTTTAAAATGAACTTAATTAAGATTTAACTAATTAATTAAATTACTTAATCAAATTAAAATCATAATCACATTAGACCTTAATTAAAGAAATCATGGGGTAGATCTTTAGGTGTTTAATAACCTAAAGGAGTTTAATGAAGTTATGGTTAGTCCACATGTGTGGGAAAACTATAAGAGTAATTAATTAAGTCCCTTAATCAGATTAACTATTAATCATGAGCCAATTGCATTAGGCCCCTTTTATTTCCTAGGATCATTGCATGTTTAATTTCCATGCATATCATGTTGGCTCATAATTATTTAGTTAATTACTTTAAGGTGACATAGGTAAGGGTAATTAATTCATCTAATTAAGGGTTCAACTTAATTAACCAATAAAATCAAATTAATTATAATTCCTTAAATTAAATCAAATCACTAATGTGGAAATAGTTTAAAAGCAAGTGATGATTTCTTTTCTCCTCTATAAATCAAATCCAAAACATAATTAATAAAGAAGCTTTGGTTTGATTTCAATAATCTTATTTGATTTGATTGTTCTTAAGAACTAGTTTAGTTGAATGAATCACATGCTTATATTTTATTCTCCTCTTTCCAATCATGTTAAATTTGGTATGTAATTTGAATTCATGCATCCATCTTTTCAAAATCAAGTAAAATAAATTGGATTTCCTTTATCTAAGCTTGCATGTGTTGATTTAATTTAATATACGCATGGCTATTATCACTATTAAATCCAAATGTATTTTTCAAAAACCTTATAAATGAATAATAATATGTGTTATGATCCTAGTTATAATACATAAAATGCATGTGCTTATAGCTTAATAGTATGAATGTTGAGAGCTCTTTCCTCTATTCATGTGTTGATTTATATAAGATTGAATGCTAATGGGTATATAGTCTGGACATCCGGGGAATACGAGAAAAAACCCTAAAAATAACCCTAAACTAAAAAAAAGACCTAAACCTAAAATAAAAATAAAATAAACAAATTAAAAAAGACCTAAACCTAAACAAAAAAACTAAACTAAAATAAATAAAACCTAAAACTAAACTTAAAGCCTAAACTAAATAAAATAAAATAAACTACAAATAAAAATAAACCTAAACAAAAAAATAAAACCTAAAAATAAACCTAAAATAAAAATCTAAAACCTAAACCTAAAAAAATAAAATAAAAGCCTAAACCTAAACTTAAAATAGAAAATAAAACCTAAATATAAAAAGAAAATAAAAATAAAACTCAACCAAAAAATAAACCTAAAGCTAAACCTAAAAAATAAACCAAAATAAAAAACCAAAACTAAAATAAAAAACCTATACTAAAATAAATAAACCTAAAAAAAATAAACTAAGCTAAATAACAATAAAAAATAAACATAAATAAAAGAAAAGAAAATAAACTAAAATAAATAAAAAATAAACTAAATAAATTGAAGAAATAAAAGAAGAAATGTTGAATCTTAATTTATTCCCTCTTAAAAGAAAAACCAAAAGCCCTAAACCCTAAACTAAAACTTGAACCTAAACCTAAAACTAAACCCTAAACCCCAAACCCTAAACCTTAAAAACCCTAAACCCTAAACCCTAAACCCAATACCCTAAATCCTAAATCCCTAAACCCTAAACCCTAAACCCTAAAACTTAAACTCTAAACCCTAAAACCTAAACCCTAAACCCTAAAAAAAACCTAAAACCCTAAACCCCAAACCCTAAACCCTAAACCCTAAAAGCTAAAAACCTAAACTTAAACTAAATAAAGCCTAAAAGTAAGATAAATAAACAATCTAATCAATATAAATTTAAAAATAAAATAAAATAAAAAAATAAACTAAAATATAAACCTAAACCCAAACATAAACTAAACCTAAAAAGAAATTAAATTAAAAAATAAAAAATAAACTAAATTAAAATAAATAAAACCTAAACTAAACTAAAAAAAAAAAAAAACCTTAATAAAATAAAAACTAAACCTAAAATAAAAATAAAATAAACCAAAAATGTAGTAAAAAAACTAAATAAAAACCTAAACCTAAATAATAAACATAGAAATAAAACCTAAAAATAAATATAAAATAAAACCTATGCCCTAAACTAAAAAAAACCTAAATTTAAAATAAATATAAAATAAACCTAAACCTAAACTAAAATAAACTCTAACTAAAATAAACAAAACCTAAACCTAAACGTAAATTTAAAATAAATAAAATAAAATAACTAAAAAGGAAACCTAAATTAAAAAAGAAAACCTAAAAATAAACATAAAATAAATACCTAAAACTGAAACCTAAAAAAATAAAATAAATACTTAAACCAAAACCAAAAAATAAAAAATAAAACCTAAACCTAAAAAAAAACTAAACTAAAAAATAAACTTAAACCTAAATCTAATCCTAAAAAACAAACAAAAATAAAAACCTAAACTAAAATAAATAAACTAAACTAAATAAAAATAAAAAAAAAACTTAAATCAAAAGAAAAAATAAACTAAATAACCTAAATAAACTTAAACATACCATTTTACTTAATTTTAAAAAAATAAAAAAAATAAAAAAATTAAAAAATTAAAAAAATTAAAAAAAACCTAAATCTAAATAATATAAATTAAAATAAAAAACATAAACCTAAACTTATACCTAAAAAAAGAAAATAAAATAAAAAATAAAAGCTAAACTTAAATAAAATGAAAAAGAAAACCTAAACTAAACTAACAAGTGAAAAACCTTTATAAAATAAAAACTAAACTTAAAATAAAAATAAAAAAATTTTCAAATAAAAAAAATAAAAACTAAATTAAAACCTAAACCTGAATAATAAACCTAAAAATAAAACCTAAACCCTAAACTAAAAAAAACATATACCTAAAATAAAAATAAAATAAACCTAATCCTAAACTAAAATAAACTAAACTAAAATAAATAAAACCTAAACTTAAACCTAAATCTAAAATAAAAAAATAACAAAAACTAAAAATAAACCTAAACAAAAAAATAAAACTTAAAAATTAACCTAAAATAAAAATGTAAAACCTAAACCTAAAAAAGATAGAATAAAAACCCAAACCTAAACCTAAAAATTTAAAAATAAAACCTAAACATAAAAAAATAAACCTAAACCTAAACCTAAACCTAAAAAACCAAACTAAAATAAAAAAACTTAAACTAACATAAATAAACCTAAAATAAATAAACTAAATTAAATAAAAATAAATAATAAATCTAAATTATAATAAAAAATAAACTAAATAAACCTAAATCTACTTAAAAAATATTAAAATTAACCCTAAAAAATTTTAAAACCCTAAATCCTAAAACATACAACCCTAAACCCTAAACTCTAAACCGCAAACCCTAAACCCTAAACCCTAAACACTAAACCCTAAACCCTGAAAACCTAAGAAAATAAACCTAAACTAAATAAAACCTAAAATTAAAATAAATAAAAAAACCTAAACTTAAACTTAAAAAAAATAAAACTAAACTAAAATAAAAAATAAAATAAAGCTAAAATTGAAAAACCTAATTAAAATAAAAACTAAATATGAAATAAAAATAAAATAAACCTAAAATAAAATAAAATAAAAACTAAATAAAACCCTAACCCTAAAAAATAAATGTAAAATAAAACCTAAAAATAAATAATAAATAAAACCTAAACCCTAAACTAAAAGAAAAACATAAACCTAAAATAAAAAAAATAAAATAAACTTAATCCTAAACTAAAAGAAACTAAACTAAAAAAAATAAAACTTAAACATAAACCTAAACCCTAAACTAAATAAAATAAAATAAACTAAAAATAATCATAAACGTAAACTAAAAAATATAATCGAAAAATAAACTTAAATTGAAATCCTAAAACCTTAACCTAAAAAAACAAAAAGAAAACATAAACCTAAACCTAAAATAAAAAATAAAACCTAAACCAAAAAAATAAAATTTAAATAAAACTAAATTAAAAAATAAAAATAAACCTAAACCTAAGTAAAAATATAATCTAAAATAAAAGACATAAACTAAAATAAGGAAACTAAACTAAAAAAATATAAAATAAACCTAAATAGAAAGAAAAACTACTAAATTAATTGAAAAACTAAATAAACCTAAACCTACCAGTGTACTGAATTTAAAAAAAAAACACTTAATCCTAAACTCTAAACTCTATAGCAGTAGTGGTGGTGGAGGGATATATCTGGGATATAATGGTGAATCCCGCTACTGGAGAGGCTAGGGTGGTTCTGATGGGAACTGCAGAAACTGAAGGGCGGCCGATCCGATCTGCTGCTTATGGAACTGTCTTTATAGTTCAGATGGTTCTAATTATCTAGGGTTTTTGATTTGCTCTATGTGTGCTCATTTTTTATCCATGTCGTCAATTGTGCCTTAGTAAACTTAGTTTGTTACTTGGTTGATGAAATCAAAAAGATGAAATGTTGAATCTAAATTTGTTCTCCATTAAAAAAAAAACAAAACCCTAAACCCTAAACTAAAACCTGAACCATAAACAAAAAACCTAAACCCTAAACCCTAAACCCTAAAACCTTAAATCCTAAACCCTAAACCCTAAACCCTAAACCCTAAACTCGAAACCCTAAACCCTAAACCTAAACCAAAAATAAACTAAAGCTAAACCTAAACCTAAACAAAATAAAATAAAATAAACTAAAAATAAATCTAAACCTAAACTAAAAAGTAAAACCTAAAATTAAACCTAAAATCTAAATCTAGAAAATATAATAAAAATATGAACCTAAACCTAAAAACAAAAAATAAAACTTAAACCTAAAAAATAAAATAAAAATAACACTCAAATAAAAAATCAACCTAAACATAAACCTAAACCTAAAGAATAAATAACAAAAAAGCTAAACTAAAATAAATAAAAACAAAAATAAACATAAATATAAATAAAATATAAATAAAATATAAAATAAACTAAATAAACCTAAACCTAATAGTTTACTTAATCATTTTCAGAAAAACCCTAAACCCCAAAACTAACCCTAAAGCCTAAACACTAAACTCTAAACCCTAAACCCTAAAATCATAAACCCTAAAACCCTAAACCCTAAACCCTAAAAACCTTAAATCCTAAACCTAAATTAAATAAAACCTAAAAATAAAATATATGAAAAAACTTAAACCTAGATAAAATAAAATAAAAAAATAAAAACAAAAATCTAAGCTAAAATCTAAATCTAAACCTAAAAATTAAATAAAATAAACTACTAAAAATAAACTAGAATAAAATAAATAAAAACATAAACCAAACAATAAAAATAAAATAAACCTAAGAATAAAAAACCTAAAAAAAATAAAAAATAAATGTAAATTAAAAATAAAATAAACCTAAAATATAATAAAATAAAATCTCAAGAAAGACCTAAACCTAAAAAATAAACCTAAAAATAAAACCTAAAAATAAATAAAAAATAAAACTTAAACCCTAAAAAAAACCTAAACCTAAATTAAAAATAAAATAAACCTAAACCTAAACTAAAATAAACTAAACTAAATAAACAAAACCTAAACCTAAACATAAAATAAATAAATCTTAGCCTAAACCTAAACTAAATAAAATAAAATAAACTAAAAATAAACCTAAACCTAAACTAAAAAATAAAACCTAAAAATAAACCTAAAATAAAAACCTAAAACCTAAACCTAAAAAAAATAAAAGAAAACCTAAACCTAAACCCAAAATTAAAAAAAATAAAACCTACACCTTAAAAATTAAATAAAAATAAAACTCAACTAAAAAATAAAGTTAATCCTAAACCTAAACCTAAAAAGTAAACTAAAATAAAAAACTTAAACTAAAATAAATAAACCTAAAATAAATAAACTAAAAAAAATAAAAATAAACAAAAATAAAAATAAAAAATAAACTAAAATAAATAGAAAATAAACTACTTAATAAAATAAACCTAAACCTACCCATTTACTTAATTTAAAAAATTAAACCTACAACCCTAAACCCTAAACCCTAAACCCTAAACCCTAGCATAAACCCTAAACCCTAAACCCTAAATCCTAAACCCTAAACCTTAAACCCTAAACCCTAAACCCTAACCCTAAACCCTAAACCCTAAAAGCATAAACCCTACAATCCCAAACCCTAAACCCTAAACCCTAAACATTAAACCCTAAACCTAAACCTAAAGTAACTAAATAAATTAAAAAATAAAGCCAAACCCTAAAACCTAATAAACCTAAACCTAAATCTTAAGAATGGGCAAGCCTTGACGGTAGGAACCTCACCGTCAACCAGGCTCAGTCTAGATCTGACGGTGGAGGCAATGGAGGCGGTTATCAATGGTGGTGGGGATCTGCAGTCCGGTGGATGTATTCTGAGCAAGGGTGGGGTGGAGGCCGAGGAGGACGTAACAGCCATGGTAGTGGAGGAGGGAGAGATCGGGGATATGATGGTGGATCCTACTACTCGAGAGGCCGGGGTTTTTCTGATGGGAAATAGAAAAACAGAAGAACAACTAATTTGATCTACTACTTATGAAACTATGTCTTTATAGTAGAGATGGTTCTAGTTATCTAGGGTTCATGATTTGCTCTATACGTGCTCATTTTTTATCTATGTCGTTGCTTGTGTTTTAAAAAACTTGGTGTGTTACTTGGTTGATGAAATCAAAAAGAAGAAATGTTAAATCTAAATTTGTTCTCTACTAAAAAAAAAACCAAAAACCCTATACCCTAAATTAAAACTCGAACCCTAAACCCTAAACCCTAATCCCTAAACCTACAGCCGTAAACACTAAACCTTAAACCCTAAAACCCTAAACACTAAACCATAAACCCTAAAATGCTAAACCCTAAACCCTAAACACTAAACCCTAATCCTTGAACCCTAATACCTACATCCCTAAACCCTAAACCCTAAACCCTAAACCCCAAAGCCTAAACATTAAACCCCAAAGCCTAAACCCTAAACCCTAATCCCTAAATCCTTAAAACATAAAAACCTAAACCTAAACAAAATAAAACCTAAAAATAAAATAAATTAAAAAACCTAAATCTAAATAAAGTAAAAACCTAAACTAAAACCTAATCCGAAACCTAAACCTAAAAATAAAATAAAATAAAAAATGAAAACTAAATTTTAAAAATAAATAAATACCTAAACTAAACTAAAAAATAAAATAAGCCTAAGAATAAAAAACCTAAATAAAATAAAAAACTAAAATAAAAATAAACTTAAAATAAAATAAAATAAAATAAAAACCCAAACCTAAGAAATAAACCTTAAAATAAAACCTAAACCCTAAAAAAATAAAATAAAATAAACAATATAAAATAAACTTAAACCTAAACTAAAATAAACTATACTAAAATAAATAAAACTTAAAACTAAACCTAAACTAAATAAAATAAAATAAACTAAACCTAAAGTAAAAAATAAAACCTAAAAATAAACCTAAAATAAAAACCTAAAACCTTAACCTAAGAAAATAAAATAAAAACCTAAACCTGAACCTAAAAATAAAAAATAAAACCTAATCCTATAAAGTAATAAAAATAAACTCAATAAAAAATAAACCTAAACCTAAACTTAAAAAATAAACTAAAATAAAAAAACATAAACTAAACTAAATATAAAAAAACTAAAATAAATAAAAAATAAACTAAATAAACCTAAGCCTACTAGTTTACTTAATTTTTTTTAAAAAAACCATCAACCCTAAATACTAAACCTTAAACCCCAAACCCTAAACCCTAAACCCTAAACGCTAAACCTACAATCCTAAATCCTAAACCCTTAAAAACCCTAAACCCTAAACCCTAAACCCTAAAAGCATAAACCCTAAAACCCTAAACGCTAAACCCTAAATCCTAAATCCCTAAACCCTAACCCCTAACCCTAAACCCTAATCCCTAAACCCCAACCCTAAACCTAAACCTAAAGTAACTAAATAAATTAAAAAATAAACCCAAACCCTAAAACTTTATATACCTAAACCTAAACCTAAACCCTAAGATTGATATCTCCTTCTGATGTAGTCGAGATTGCATCTAGTTGGTTGAGCTTTAGTTTCCCTCTAGTTTTAGTGGCTCTCTCCTCTTGTTGGTTTCCTGCTATGTTGGTTTTAGGATGTCCTGGTCTTTAGCATGCTTCAGAGCTTTCTGGTTTGCCTTTTTCCCTAGCCTCTTTTTTTTTCTATGATGGTTTATTGGTTGGTTGCTTGGTGGTAATGGTTTTTCTAGCCTTTTTCTTTTGATTTTGGCTATCTGGCATCAAGATTATTGGTTGGGCCTAGTTGTGGGCTTTGTTCCTTCCTGGTTTGAGTTACTCTCTCTGGAGCTGTTACCTGTCATCTAGTTTTTGTTCCCCTTTTTTGGTGGTTTTTGGTGGTGTTTTCCTGTTGGCTGGATGGCTCATTAGCTTATCATTTCTTTCTATTATGGGATGAACTTGAATGTGGCTTTGGCTATTCTTGGATCTATTATTATTTCTTCTGATTCCTACTGCTATGGTTGGCTAGGTGGCCTTGATGGCTTGCTGCAGTTGTGTTGTTGGTTGGTGGATTTGCAGAATTTTTGGTTCTTTACCTTTGGTCTTTATTTGTTTTGGGCAGCTTTAATGGTGGCTGTTTCTTGGATGGTGTCTTGTTTGGATAGATGTTTTGTTGGTTAGTTGCCTATTTAATGCTGATGATAGATATTGGAACTTAGAGAGCTCTTAGTGTTGGCTATATGGTTTAATTGAGGTAAGTTGGATATGATGGCTGGGATTTGTCCCCTATTATCCTTTTGGCTGGTAGCACCATATGTGATTATAACCCTTCTTCAGAAGTTTGGATGCTCACATATCCTATTGCCCATTGAGATGAATGTGACTGAGCCTGAGCATTATCTAAGATTTTTATCATTTTATTTCTTCTGTGTACTTAGCTTGTCCGTATTTCTAGATGTTTATCTTTGTCTTAAGTTTCTTGCAGGTTTGTGGCAAGTTTTAGGGCTGTAGGTGGTTTGTGCATCTCATAGATGATTTTGGGATATAGATGGCTTTGGCTGCCCTTCATGGAATTTTGTGCTGTTTCTTTCTTAATTTTTTTCTTTTCTTTATTTTGCTTTGGTTTTCTTATAATAGGTAGGAAGTTTATCTCTTTAGGCTAATTATAGCACTTTGAGAAGTAGTTTAGAGATTTATCCCATTTAAGGACCTTGTATCCCTTTCTTTTTGGCAATAAAATTCTCCCAGTTTTGATTTTTAAAAAAAAACCCTAAGAATGGGCAGAACCATGACGGCAGGAACATCACCGTTAACCAGGCTTAGTCTAGATATGGTGGTGGAGGCGAAGGCAGAGGCAGCGGTTATCGCTGTGGTGGTGGTGGATCTGGAGGTGATGGTGGATATGGAGGTGGTGGTCGGAGCAGTGGCGGTTATGGGGGTGGGAGGAACGATGGAGGTTATAGCCGTGGTGGTGGCCGAGGGAGAGATCTGGGATATCATGGTGGATCCGCAACTCTAGAGCCCAGGGTTGTTTTGATGGGAACTAGAGAAACTAAAAACTAACATATCCGATCTGCTACTTATGGAACTGTGTCTTTACAGTAGAAATGATTCTAGTTATCCAGGGTTTTAAATCTGCTCTATGCGTGCTCATTTTTTATCTATGTCATTGCTTGTGTCTTAGAAAACTTGGTGATTTACTTGGTTGATGAATTCAAAAGAAAAAATGTTGAATCTAAATTTGATCTCTATTTAAAAAAAAAAACCAAAAACCCTAAACCCCAAACTAAAACTTGAACCCTAAACCTAAAACCTAAACCCTAAACATTGAACCCTAAACCCTAAACCCTAAACCCTAAACCCTAATCCCTAAACCCCTAAAATTCTAAACCCTAAAACATAAACGTGGAAACCTAAACCTTAAACCCTAGACCTAAAATAAAAAATTAAAACCCTAAACCTTAACCCCAAAACCCTAAACCCTAAACCCTAAAAGCTAAAAACCTAAACATAAACAAAAGAAAACTTTAAAAAAACCTAATAAAAAATAATATAAAATAATAAAATAAAATAAAAACATAAACTAAAACTTAAACCTAAACCAAAACATAAACCTAAAAAGAAAATAAAATTAAAAATAAAAACTAAACTAAAATAAAATAAATAAAAACCTAAACTAAACTAAAAAATAAAACCTAAACAAAATAAAAACTAAACCTAAAATAAAAAATAAAATAAACCTAAAATATAATAAAATAAAAACTAAATAAAAACCTAAACCTAAAAAATAAACCTAAAAAAACACCTAAATCCTTAAATAAAAAAAACCTAAACCTAAAATAAAAATAAAATAAACTTATACCTAAACTAAAATAAATAAAACATAAACCTAAACCTAAAATAAACTAAACCTACACATAAACCTAAACTAAATAAAATAAAATAAACTAAAAATAAACTAAAACCTAAAATTCAACCTAAAATTCAAACTAAAAGCTAAACCTAAAAAAATAAAATATAAACTTAAACCTAAACCTAAAAATAAAAAATAAAACATTAACCAAAAAAATAAAATAAAAATAAAACTAAACTAAAAAATAAACCTAAACCTAAATGTAAACCTAAAAAATAAACTAAAATAAAAAACCTAAACTAAAGTATATAAAATAAGAATAAACCTAAATAAAAATAAAATAAAAAAAAAATAAATAAAAAAAAAACTAAATAAATAAACATGTTACTTAATTTAGAAAAAATAAAAAATAAAAAAATTAAAGAATAAAAAAAGAACTAACCCTAAATCCTAAACCTTAAACCTATAACCCGAAACCTATAACAATAAAACAAAAAACCCTAAACCCAAAACCCTAAACCTTAAAACCTCAACCCTAAAACCTAAAAACCAAAATCCTAAACCCTAAACACAAACCCTAAACCATAAACTCTGTTAAAAAAATCTTAAACCTTAAACCCTAAACCCTAAACCCTAAAAATCCTAAACCCTAAACACTTAACCCAAAACCCTAAAACCCTAAACCCTAAACACTAAAACCTAAACCTAAATAATAAAAAAAATAAAATAAAATAAAAACCTAAACTAAAACTTAAACCTAAACCTAAAACTAAAAATAAAATAAAAAAGAAAATAAAAAACTAAACTAAAATAAAATAAATAAATGCTTAAACTAAATAAAAAACAAAATAAAAAGAAAAATAAGAACTAAACGTAAAATAAAAATAAAATAAACCTATGTTAAAATAAAAAACTAAATAAAAACCTAAACCTAGAAAATAAACCTAAAAATAAATAAAAAATAACACCTAAACCCTAAACTAAAAAAAACCTAAACCTAAAATTAAACCTAAACATAAACTAAAATAAACTAAACAAAAATAAATAAAATCTAAACCTAAACATAAAATAAACTAAACCTAAACTTAAACCTAAACTAAATAAAATAAAATAAACTAAAAATAAACTTAAGCCTAAACTAAAAATTAAAACCTAAAAAAAAATCCTAAAATAATAACCTAAAACCTAAACCTAAACCTAAAAAATAAAATAAAAATAAAACTAAATTAAAAAATAAACCTAAACATAAACTAAAACGTAAAAAAAAACTAAAACTAAAATAAATAAACTAAACTAAATAAAAATAAAAATATTCTTAAATAAAAATTAAAAGTAAAATAAACTATAACTAAAAAACTAAATAAACCTAAAACTAAAAAACCTAAACCATAAACTAAAAAATAGAGCCTAAAAATAAACCTAAGAATAAAAAAACCTAAATAAAATAAAAACTAAACATAAAATAAAAAAAAAACCTAAAATAAACATAAAATAAAATTAAAACTAAATAAAATCCTAAGCCTATAAAATAAAACCTAAAAATAAATAAACAATAAAACCTAAACCCTAAAAAATAAAATGTAAACTTAAAATAAAAATGAAAAGCAAATTAAAATAAACCTAAACCTAAACTAAAATAAATCAAACTAAAATAAATAAAACCTAAACCTAGACCTAAACCTAAACTAATTAAAATAAAGCCAACTAAAAATATACCAAAATCTAAACTAAAAAATAAAACCTAAAAATAAATCTAAAATAAAAACCTAAAACTCAAACCTAAAAAAATAAAATGAAAACCTAAACGTAACCCTAAACCTAAAATAAAAAATAAAACTTAAACCTAAAAAATAAAATAAAAATAAAACTACATTAAAAAATAAACCTAAACCTAGAAAATAAACTAAAATAAAAGCCTAAACTAAAATAAAAAAACTAAACTAAATAAAAATTAAAAATAAATATAAATAGAAATAAAAATAGAATAAACCAAATAAACCTAAACCTTTCGATTTACTTAATTTTGAAAAAAACTCCAAACCCTAAGTTGACCCTAAACCCTAAACCTTAAACCCTAAACCCTAAAAATCCTAAATCCTAAAGCCTAAACACTAAACCCTAAACCCTAATCCCTAACCCTAAACCCTAAACCCTAAATCCTAATACTACAGACCATAAAACATTAAACCCTAAATCCTAAACCCTAAAACTATAAACCATAAAACCCTAAACCCTAAACCCTAAACCCTAAAAATCTAAAAACCTAAACCTAAATTAAATAAAACCTAAAAATAAAATATATAAAAAAACATAATCCTAAATAAAATAAAAAAAATTAAAATAAAATAAAAACTTAAACAAAAACCTAAACCTAAACCAAAAAATAAAAAAATAAACTAATAAAAATAGACTAAAATAAAATGAAAAAAAAACCTAAACTAAACTTAAAAATAAAATTAACCTAAGAATAAAACTCCTAATTAAAATAATAACCAAATACACCAAAAATAAAATAGAATAAAAACTAAATGAAAACCTAAACCTAATAAATAAACCTTAAAATAAAACCTAAAATAACTAAAAAAAACCTAAACCTAAAATAAAAATAAAATAAATAAAATAAAATAAACCTAAACCGAAACTATAATAAACTAAACTAAAATAAATCAAACCAAAGCCTTAAATGTAGTAAACCTTAACCATAAACTAAATAAAATAAAATAAACTCAAAATAAACCTAAACCTAAACTAAAAAATAAACCCTAAAAGTAAACCTAAAATAAAAACGTAAAACCTAAACTTAAAAAAATAAAATAAAACCAAAACCTAAACCTAAAAATAAAAAATATACCTAAACCTAAAAAATAAGATACAAATAAAACTAAACTAAAAAATAAACATAAACCTAAAATAAAAACTCAAAGATAAACTAAAATGAAAAACCTAAACTAAAATAAATAAACTAAACTAAACAAAAAAAATAAAAAAACAAACCTAAATAAAAATATAAAATAAACTAAATAAACCTAAACCTACTAGTTTACTTCATTTAAAATAAACCCCTTAATGCTAAACCCTAAACTATAAACACTAAATCCTAAACCCTTAACCCTAAAACTAACCCTAAACCCTAAACCTTAAATCCTTAACTTTAAATGCTAAATTAACCCTAAACCCTAAGCCATAAACCTTAAACCATAAACCCTAAACCCTAAACCCTAAAACCATAAAACTACAATAATCCTAACCTTGCTAATAAAACCCTAAGCCCTAAAACTAAGCTCCATTTTAAAACACTAAACACTAAACTAAACTAACTATATACCCTAAACCTTAAAACAAACACTAACCCTAAACCTTAAACCTAAGCCCTAAACCCTAAACCCAAAAAAAACTAAAATTGAAAATTGCTTAAACCTAAACCTAAACCTAAACTAAACCTAAACCTAAACCTAAATCTAAACTAAACCCTAAATCCTAAACCTAAACCTAAAACTAAACCTAAACCTAAATCTAAACCCTAAACCTAAACTAAAACCTAAACCCTAAACACTAGAAACCTAAACCCGATAACCTTAGTTCTCCTCTATGGCGCTATGGAGGTTTCATTTTTCCCTTCATCAGTGCATCCCCATCTCTCATTTCTGGTGGATCTTTCATCATTCTCGACCATTTTGGAGCCTTTTGAATCTCTGGCTACTCGTGTGATGTGTCTCTTCTGAATATGGCTGTGGTGACCTCAAACCCATGGATTACATCTCCCGATTCAGATGATACATCTAGGGCATCCAATTTTTTGGGGATTCTTAAACCCAATGCCATTCCTACTATTAAATCTTTTAAAGATGCACTTTTAGTAAGAGCTCTACCTCTTATGACATGGTGAATTTAATTTTGACTTCTTTTTGAGGTATGCTTGCAATCAGGTGTTCAGATCTTGATGTCAAAAGCTTACAAAACCTTTTGAATTTACTTTGGTTGGAAAATATACGTTGTGTTGGTCAAATTTTGATAAGATCAGATTCTTTAGACTCTTTTGATGTTCCTAAAATTACTAATTCTGCTTCTCAATTCGACCATGTCAAAGGTACTAATAATGTTGAAAAGGATGGTTTGCCCAACAACCTTTCTTTACATGAGAATATGTCTATTTTGGCTAATTCCAAATTCACAGAGGCTAAAAAAATGATGATTCATTCTCTAATGAGTCTATTCCTGCTTCTTTATCATCAATAATTGATGATAATGATGATTTAAATGATAGCTTGAATGTGGCTAAAATTCTTGGGCAGAACACTGATTCTGACATTGGTAATTGTGCTTTGAATGTCATAATTACTTCTCCTTCCCCTAATTTCAAGATTAATCTTCATTCTAATCCCACTTTTCAACAAAATGCTAATTTGGAAGAGGAGGAAGTTGTGATTAGAGATGTTCATGCTGATCCTTATCCTATTAATAATCCATTGGATTAATCAATAGCCTCTTACCTTTGTTGACCATTTTAGTAGAACTTTATCTGATCATGCCCCACTTTTGGTTAAAAGAAAACTCTAAAATATTAAACATCTCACTCTCTTTCGATTTCAAAATATGTGGATTCAAAGATCCGGATTTTCTTAAAGTCATGGCCATTAATTGGATTGCCCCTTTACACCGTGATAATTCGATTAGGGGAATGAATAGATTATGGTTTTAGCTTAAAAGGCTCAAACAAAATCTGGTTTGGTGGAACAAACATTGTTTTAAAAATCTTTTTGCTAATATAAAAAACATGGAACTTTTAATTTGTGATCTTGAAAATGCTATTTTAACTGACTCTTCTAAGCTTAAGGATTTAACTGACTCTAATAATTTTATTAAGCTTATTAAAACCTGGATTAATAATGTCGGTTTTCTATTCTTCTTAATGGTGGTATCATATTCTTTAAATTATATATTTCTAAAGCCTTTGATAATATATCTTGGGATTTATTTTAAATATCCTTCATTTATTAGGTATCTCTGATAATTTCATTAAGCTTATTAAAACCTAGATTAATAATGCCTAGTTTTCTATTCTTCTTAATGGTGAAGCTTTAGGCTTCTTTCCTTCTTCTCATGGATTGAGGCAAGGAGATCCTTTGTCCCCTTCTTTATTTATTATTGATATGGAATACCTTTCTAGGAGTTTAAAATATTTATTCAATAGCAATCCTAGCATGTACTTTAGAACTCTTGGTGGTATCCATGTTTCTCATCTTAGCTTTGCTGATGATTTCATTATCTTTTGTAATGCTTCTTCTCATCATATCCAAAGACTTAAGAAAATTTTAAATTATTTTTTTAAAGAAAGTTTTCTTTCTATTAATGAAAATAAGAGCTGCTTTATTACCTCCTCTAAAATTTTTTAATAATAAAATCAGTCATATCTTGAGAACCACTAACTTTAAACACCAATAACACCCTATTAAATATTTGGGTGCTCTCTTTTCAAAGGTAAAAAAAGATCCCATCTTTTTGATGAGCTTATCCAAAAAATTTCTAATAAAATTTTGGTGTGGGAATTTTACTTACTTTCTTTTGATGGAAGGCTTACTTTGCTTAAGAGTACTCTTAATTCAATGCATTTATATCTTATTCAAACCAGTATCCCTACTGATTCTATCTTAAATTGAATTGATCATCTCCTTAAAAAATTTTTAGGGCTCTAATAATTCAATTAAAAGGATTCATTGGACTTCTTGGCATAAATGTTGTGGGCCTTTAGGTGAAGGTGGACTTGGCTGCAAACCTATTCATGAAGCTATTACTGTCTTCTCCCATAAACTCTAGTGGAATTTTAGAAAAAAGATAGCCTCTCGGATAATTTTATGATATATAAAAACTACCAGGATAAGCACCCTCTAATATGTACTTATAAAGTTGGTGACTCCCCAATTTGGAAAAGGCTTTGCTCCATTAAATGGGAAGTTGAATCCTTGATATCTTGGGGTATAAATTTGGGATCTTCTTTCTTTTGGCAAGACAATTGGATTGGTGGTGGTTCTATTCATTCTTTTTTATCTACCCATTCTACTGCTCCTACTAAAGTTTAACTTCTTTTGGGTTAATAATAAGTGGAATGATAGTAAATTTTATGAATTTATTCCTATCTCTATTTTTGATAAATTTAGTGATATTCCTATCCTTTCCAGCAAGCATGATCAAATTCTTTTTAAGATGAATTATAATGGTGATTTTATTCTTAAAGATGATTGGAATTATATTAGAGATGCTCATATTTCTTCTAATGTATTTATTAAACATTGGAATAATATCATCGCTATCTCTTATACTGTCCTTACTTGGAGAATTCCGATGAACTTCATTCCTGTAGATTCTTTGCTCTAGGATAAAGGATTTCATTTACCTTCCAAATGATATTGTTGCTTTCATATCGAAAATATTAATCATGTTTTTGTCAATGGTGCTATTGCCTCCAAATTATGAGTTTGGTATGATCTTTTTAATACTAACCATTTCCATGGGTTTCTTTCTTTATATCAACCTCTTGAAGCATATTTCCACAAAACTGTGAAAGGTCATATCAAAGATTTAATTGCCATTATGCTTAATTGGTTCATATATATGGATATAAATGATGTTAAATATCATGGTATTCATATGAATCATAAAAGGATTATTGCTAGAACTAAAGAAAAAAATTCATGCATTATTTAATGCTAATTTAATTAGTAACACACATTTTTGAGGTTGCAAATTTGTGGCCAAAAAATTGAGTCTTTACCTGCTTGAGATCACCTTCTATAAAGAAGATAGGATTATATATTGGATAGAACCTCATATTAATATTATTAAAATTAATATTGATGGCTCTGTCTCTCAGAATACATTTGGTTGTGGTGGTACATTTAGGGATTTTGAAGGCATTTGTGCTTTTGCTTATCCT
This sequence comes from Cymbidium sinense, assembly GCA_021442155.1. Classification (NCBI taxonomy): domain Eukaryota; kingdom Viridiplantae; phylum Streptophyta; class Magnoliopsida; order Asparagales; family Orchidaceae; genus Cymbidium; species Cymbidium sinense. The sequence goes on from CM038214.1 coordinate 77,478,046, forward strand.
CTTAAAGCTTGTTCTATTATCTATGCAGAATTAATGGTTGTAAATAAAGCTATTGGCATTTTTTTTGAAAAAAGGTTTCTTCAATATTTGGATTGACATTGATGCTCTTTTACTTATTGACATGCTGACTTCCACTAAGATGGGGAATGATAATTTATTCTATCTTCTTAATCATACTAGAACACTCCTCTCTCAAGTATGCTTTAAAATTTCTCACATTTGGTGTGAAGGAAATAATTGTAGATTTTTTGCTAATCTAGGTGCTAAATTAAATGATCTCACTCTTTATGATCATCTTTATTTACCTAGACAATTGAGAGGCTTGGTTAATCTGGATAACACCGGATTACCTTATCTTAGAAATTAATTTTGCTTTATTTTTTAGGTTTTCTATGTTTTTCTCTGTGTTCATTTTCATTTTGCTGAATTCCTCTTGTTGGTTCACTCTCTTGTTTGGTTTGTGCTATAATATTTGGGAGATATCTTTGACATGGTGGCTGGCAATTCAGCCTCTATTATTGGAGAGGTGTTCTCATTGGCTGACTATTTAATTTAGGGATCTGAATGTCAATAATTTCTTCAAGTGCTTCCTTGAACTTGTGGTGGCATCCTTTTAAGTAATGCCTCTACTTACTTTTGGCTTTTCCCTTTTCTTAATTTTTATTGGTTTTGCCCCTTGTTTTGGTTAGCTATTTCCTTACATAAGAAGGTTTTTCTTCTACTATCTTTGGGCTTGGTGGGTGCTGTTATTTGCTACTACCCTCTACTTGGCTATCTTGGGTGGCTATTTTTTGATGGCTACTGTTGATCTTTTCACTCTTGAGTTTGTGCTAGGACTTTTGGTGGTTTTTGTCTCTTCATCCTTTTTAGGCTTTGTGGTTTTTATTTATTTGGTTTCTCCCTTTATCTTGTGGCTGGAAGGGTGCTGATTTGTGGTCGTTAGCAATCTATTTTCTCTTTGGTATTGATTTTTTTGATCCATGGAGTCTGGAAGGGGCCTTGGCCCATTTTTCTTTCAACCCTGGTTGGCTGTTGGTGGTTGGATGGTCCTCCCAAGCTATAGTTTTGGTCTGGTTGGGTGATTACCATTTGTTTCTTGGTTATTTTTGGTGGCTTCCTATGGTTTATCACTATGCCTATCTTTCTCTATGTTGGGATTGTCTCCCCTTTGGATTGGCTGCTTCCTTATCAGAGTTGGCTCATCTGTTGCTTTGTTAATTAGCTGGGTGGCTTTGTGAGCTGGCTGGTTTGATTGATTATGCTGGCTGGTTTAGTTGATTTTCATTTTAGTTTTCTTTCTGAGCTGTTGTTAGCTAGTAGGGTTGCCTTTTTGGTAGTTTTTCTTTATTTTGGTTTTGGTCTTATGGTGGCTATTTGTTGGTGCCTGATTCTAGTAATTTGCTTAGTTGGGTGGCTACTATTTTTTCCTTGAGTGCTGTTGGCTTGGTCTATTATTTTGGTTGAGGATTTGGTTTCTTTAGCTCCCTTTGTTTCCTGTGTATTGCCTCTTAGTTGGTAGGGTGGGCTTGGCTATTTTCCCTGCTGCTCTTAGTGTTGATTTTCTGGTGTTTTCTGGATGGCCCTTTAGTCTCCTCATGGGTTCTTTTCCCTCTCTCTCGTGTTTCTATTTTCTTGTGGCTATATTTCTGTCTCTGATGGAGGTATTGCGACTGCCTTTTTATTTCTTGCCTATGTTGTCTGGGTTACACTGGTGGCTACTGTTAGTGTTGGCCTTATTTTCTGATCTGATTTGGAATTGCTGGTTTCTTAGTGCTAGTTGTAGGTTGTTGTTTAGGTTTTGGGTTGTTGCTTGTGGTTGTCTGGTGACACTAATGGGTTTGGTTCCTATCCATGGTGGCTTTGTTTTCAGGGTGAAATCTTGGCAGCTGCTCTTTCATTTCTATTGGGGTGATTTTGTTGATGCTACTTCCTTTCAGGCTTGGTGGCCTTTAGTTGACTAGGTGATTTGTGGGCTAGCTATTTCTATTCCTTGGGCAGCATGTACTAGAGAATTGTTGACTTTCACTCTTTGGCAGATTTTCTTCATCGAGGTAAGTGGGCGATGATGGCTGGGATGATTTCCCGATTATCTTTTGGCTGGTAGTAGCATATGTGATTGCAACCCTTTTTTTGAAGTTTGGATCCTCACATTTGTGGTTGCCCCTTAAGATGAAGGTGATTGAGCCTGAGTCTTATTTTAAGTTTTCTTTTATACTGCTCTTTATTATGTGCTTAAGCTTGATTTTCTCTAGCTCTGCTAATTACATATTCTTGTTGCTTACAGGATTCTTTTACAGGTTCTTTGCAAGTTTTGAATCCTAGATTTGAATTATGCAACTCTCAAAAGGCTTTTGATTCTAGTAGTGGGCTTTGGCTGATCCTCCTATTTATCATGTTGTTGCTTAGTTATTTTTGGTCTTTTATTTCATTTTCTTAGGTTTTCATTTCCTTGATTTTGTTGTATTAGATAGGGGATTTTTCTCTATAGGTTGAATGTAGCTCTTTGGGCGGTAATTAAGAAAATTTTCTCCTCTTAAGGAACTTGTACTTATTTCTTTGTGGCATCCCCTTGATGGGTTTTCTTAAAAGAAAAACCCTAAACCCTAAGCCTTGAACCTTAAACACTAAGCCCTACAAACCTAGAAACCTAATCCTAAGCTAAATAAAAACTAAAAATCAAATAAATAAAAAACCTAAACCTAAATAAAATAAATAAATAAAATAAAATAAAAACCTAAACTAAAACCTAAACCTATTCCTAAAAATAAGAAAAATATAAAAAAATAAAAAAAAAATAATCAAATAAAAATAAATTAAAATAAAATAAATAAAATCCTAAACTAAACAAATAAAATAAAATAAACCTAAGAATAAAAAACCTAAATAAAATAAAAACTAAAACTAAAACATAAATAAAATAAACTTAAAATAAAATAAAATAAAAACTAAATAAAAATTTAAACCTAAATATAAACCTAAAAAATAAATAAAAAATAAAACCTAAACCCTAAACTAAAACAAAACCCAAACCTAAAATAAAAATAAAAGTAAAATAAATAAAATAAATCTAAAACTAAAAAAATCTAAACTAAAATAAATAAAACCTAAACCTAAACCAAAAATAAACTAAACTTAAACCTAAACCAAATCTAAATAAAATAAAATAAATTAAAAATAAACCTACACCTAAACTAAAAAATAAAACCAAAAAGTAAAACTAAAATAAAATCCTATAACTTAAACCTAAAAAGAAAAATCCTAAACCTAAACATAAAAAATAAAATAAAAATAAAACTCAACTAAAAATTAAACCTAAACGTAAACTAAAAAATAAACTAAAATAAAAAACCTAAACTAAAATAAAAAAAACTAAACTAAATAAAAATAAAAAATAAACCTAAAAAAAATAAAAAAAGTAAACCAAAATAAATAATAAATAAACTAAATATACTAAATACCTAAACCTATCATTTTACTTAATTAAAAAAAACCTTAAACCCTAAATCCTAAACACTAAACCCTAATCCCAAAACCTTAAACCTTATAAAACCCTAAACCCTAAACCCTAAACCCTAAAATTATAAACCCTAAAACCCTAAACATTAAACCGTAAACCCTAAACTCTAGCCCTAAACCCTAAACTGTAAACTCCAAACCCTAAACATAAACCTAAAGTAACTAAATAAATAAAAAATTAAACCTAAACCCTAAAACCTAATAAACCTAAACCTAAACCCTAAGAATGGGCAGAATCTTGCCGGTAAGAACATCACCGTCAACCAGGCTTAGTATATATCTAGTGGTGGAGGCGAAGGTGGAGGTGGTGATTATCGCAGTGGTGGTGGTGGATCTAGAGGTGCTGGTGGATATGGAGGTGGTGGTCAGAGCAATGGTGTTAATGGAGGCGGGAGGAGTGGCTGAGGTTATAGCCGTGGTGGTGGCAGAGGGAGAGATCAGGGATATGATGGTGGATCCCACTACTCGAGAGGCCAAGATGGTTCTGATGGGAACTAGAGAAACTGAAGAATGACCAATCTGATCTACCGCTTGTGAAACTATTTCTTTATAATAGAGACTATTTTAGTTATCTCAGGTCTTTGATTTGATCTATGTGTGCTCATTTTTTATCTATGTCACCATTTATGTCTTAGAAAACTTAGTGTGTTACCTGGTTGATGAAATTTTAAATTTGAATTTGTTCTCTATTTAAAAATATAGAAACCTAAAACCCTAAACCCTAAACTAAAACCTGAATCCTAAAAATAAAATCTAAACCTGATAATTTGCTAAAGCCTTTTCCTGTGCTGGCTGAACCTTTGTTGATCCTTTTGGATTGGACTTTTTAGTTTCTGGTGGTTAGTGGCTGTCTTTGGCCCCCTTTTGTGTGGTTGTTTCATCTTCTGGTGATTTGCACTGGCTGCAGCTTATGTTTTCTTCAGTTGATGGTTTCATTTCTGAGCTATTTAGTTATTTGTGGCTACTCAACCTGGTTTGGCTTGGTGACTGCTTATTGTTGGGACTTTGGCTTAAGGTATCCTATCTTAGTTTTGTTGGTTGTTTCTCTATTAATTAGCACTGGTCTGGTGCTTGCTGATGGTTGGTTCTAGTTTTCCATGGTTTGGAGCTTGGATGGGTATCTGGTTAATGGTTGTTATTGGTGTTCTAACTTTGTTCTAGCCTCTCTATGGGTTATTGTGATTAGTCTATTGTGATTTTTGTTTGGTGGTTTGGCTACTAGTTGGTTTCTAGTCAGTTGCTTTTTGTTTAATGGTGCTGAATCTAGAACTCTATGGACTGCTGGCCTTAGATGTTTGCTTATATCAGGTATGCTGGCTATGATGGCATTGATGTTACTCGCCTCTTCTCTATGGTTCGTAGCATTACATATGATTGTAACACTTCTTTATGAAGTTTGGATGCTCATATTTATTATTGCCCCTTGAAATGATCCTAACTGAGCTTGAGCCCTCTATTTCTATGCTCTCTCCTTTTCCTCTCTTTATCCTTATCCTTTTTAACTATGACATTTTCCTTTGAAGTGTTTTACAGATTTCTTTTACAGGTTGGAACTTTATAGAGGGAATGGTTGTTGCTCAATCAACCCAAGTGATATTGTTGTGGATCTTGCTTATCTTACTTTCTCAAAGGAATCATGAACTGCTAGTGACTCATCCTTTTACTATTTTCAAGATTTATTTTAGTCTTACTCAGTGTCTTCTTCTTTTATGCTTTATAGCTGTTGTATTTTCTCTTTTGTTTTCTTTTCTTTTTGTAATATACTTAGATGGGGTTTAGCTCTCTAGGTTTCTTGTAGCTCTAAGAGCAATAGAATTTTAGAGCTTTACCTCTTTTAAGGATATTTTATCTTTTCCTTTTATGGTAATAAATTCTAACCTTCCCCAAAAAAAATCCTAAACCCTAAACAACCTTAAACTCTAAAACCCTAAACCCTAAACCCTAAACCCTAAACCCTAAACCCTAAACCCTAAATACTAAACCCTAAACCCTAAGCTAACCCTAAACCCTAAAGCTTAAAGACTAAACCCTAAACCCTAAACCACAAACCTAAAAGCATAAAAGATAAAATCCAAAACCAAACCATAACCACAACCCTAAACCTTAAACCCCAAACCTTAAACTAAACCTAAAGCAACTAAATAAATTAAAAAATAAACCTAAACCTTAAAACCTAAAAAAACATAAATCTTTAGAATGGTAGAACCTTGATGGTAGGAACATCACCTCAACTAGGCTTAGTCTAGATCTGGCGGGGGAGACGAAGGTGCAAGCGATGATTATCGTAGTGGTAGTGGGGGATTTGGAGGTGCTGGTGGATATGGAGGTGGTGGTCAGAGCAGTGGTGGTTATAAAGGTGGGAGGAGCGATTGAGGTTACAACCGTGGTGGTGGCAGAGGGAGAGATCGAGGATATGATGTTAGCCGCTACTCGGGAGGCCGGGGTGGTTCTAATGGGAACTAGAGAAACTAAAGAACGGTTGATCCGATCTGCTGCTTATGGAACTGTGTCTTTATAATAGGGATGATTCTAGTTATCTAGGGTTTTTGATTTGCCCTATGAGTGCTCATTTTTTATTCAAGTCCTCACTTGTGTCTTAGAAAGCTTGGTGTGTTACTTGGTTGATGAAATTGAAAAGAAGAAATGTTTAATTTAAATATGTTCTCTATTAACATTAAACTAAAACCTGAACCCTAAACCCTAAACTTACAACCATAAACCCTAAACCCTAAACCCTAAAACCCTAAACCCTAAGCGCTAAACCATAAAACTTAATCCCTAAACCCTAAAACCTACAACCCTAATCCATAAACTCTAAACCCCAAACCCTAAATTGTAAACCATAAACCCTAAACCCTAAACCATAAAAACCTAAAAACCTAAACCTAAACTAAAACCTAAAAATAAAATAAATAAAAAACCTAAATCTAAATAAAATAAAGTCAAAACTAACCTAATCTAAACCTAAATATAAAATAAAAATAAAACTAAACTAAAATAAAATAAATTAAAACCTAAGCAAAACAAAAAAAGTAAAATAAACTTATGAATAAAAAACCTAAATAAAATAAAAACTAAACGTAAAATAAAAATAAAATAAACATAAAATAAAATAAAATAAAAACTAAACTTTTAAAAATAAATCTTAAAATAAAACCTAAACCCTAAACTAAAAAAAAAACTTGAACTAAAAATTTAAAATAAAATAAAATAAAATAAACCTAAACCTAAACCTAAACTAAATAAAATAAAATAAACTAAAAATAAACCTAAACCTAAGCTAAAAAATAAAACCTGAAAAGGAAACCTAAAATAAAACCTAAAACCTAAACCTAAAAAAATAAAATAAAAACCTAAACCTAAACTTAAAAAAAAAATAAAACCTAAACATTAAAATAAAATAAAAACTCAACTAAAAAATAAACAACCTAAACCTAAACTTAAAAAATAAACTAAAATAAAAAACATAAACTAAAATAAATAAACTAAATAAATAAAAAAATAAACCTAAATAAAAATATAAAATAAAATAAACTAAATTAATTAGAAAATAAACTAAATAAACCTAAATCGTTTACTTAATTTTTTAAAAAAACCATAAACCCTAAATCTTAAATCCTAAATTCTAAACCCTAAACCTAAATCCTACCACCCCTAAATGATCATACCCTACCCACCACTAAACCCTAGCCTAAACCCCCAAACCCTACCTAAACCCTAAACCCTAAACCCACAAACCCTAAACACTAAACCCTAAACCCAAACTAAACTAAAGTAACTAAATAATTTAAAAAATAAACTTAAACCCTAAAACCTAATAAACCTAAACTTAAACCTAAACCCTAAGAATGATATCTCTTTCAAGTTGGTACTGTTGAGCTTTGGTTGCCCTCTGTTTTGGTGGATGTCTCTTCTTAGTAGTCTCTTGTTGTGTTGGTTTTATGATGTTAGCGATTAGCAAGCTTCAGAGCTTGCTTGCTTGCCATTTTCCCTATCCTCTTTTATTCTGATGAGGGTTTATTGGCTAGTGGTTGCTTGATGGATATGGTTTTTTCTAGCTTTTTGCTTTTGGTTTTGGTGGCATGATTATTGGTTGAGCTTGGCCATGGGCTTTGTCCCTTCTTAGGCTGAGTTACTCTCTCTGGAGTTGTTACCTGCCATCTAGTTTTTATTCCCCTTTTATGGTGGTTTTTTTGAAGTTTTTTTGTGGTGTTTTCCTGTTGGCTAGATGGCCCATTGGCTTGTCATTTATTTATGTTATGGGATGAACCTATATGTGGCTTTGGTTGTTTTTAGCTTTGTTGTTATTTCTGCTGATTTTAGCTACTATGGTTTGTTGGGTGGCTTTGATGGCTGGCTGCAGCTCTGATGTTGGTTGGTGGATCTGCAGAATTTTTGATTCTTTACCTTTCTTCAATGTTTATTTTGGGTGGCTTTGATGGTGGTTGTTTCTTGGCTACTATCTTGTTTAGTTGGTTGCTTTGCTCTAGTTTGGCTGGATGTTTTGCTAGTTAGTTATCTATTTAATTCTGATGATAAATACTGAATTGTTGGCTATTTAGTTTAATCGAGGTAAGTTGGCTATGATGGCTGGGATGTTTCCCTTATTATCCTTTTGGCTGGTAGCACCATATGTGATTGTAACCCTTCTTCAAGTTTGGATTCTCACATATCTGTTGCCCTTTGAGATGGATTGGAGGCTAAGCCTTATCTAAGATTTTTATCATTTTATTCCTTTTGTGTACTTAGCTTGTCCTTATTTTTAGATGCATATCTCTATCTTAAGTTCTTTGTAGTTTTGTGGTAGGTTTTAGGGTTGTAGGTGGTTTGTGCATCTCTTAGATGATTTTGTGATATAGATGGCTTTGGCTGCCCTTCTTGGAATTTTGTGTTGTTTCATTCTTAATTTTTGTCTTTTATTTCTTTTGCTTTGGTTTTCTTGTAACAGGTAGAGGATTTATCTCTTTAGGATAATTATAGCTCTTTGATCAATAGTTTGGAGATTTATCTCCATTAAGGACCTTGTATCCCTTTCTTCTTGGCAATAAAATTCTCCCACTTTTGATTTTAAGAAAAATCCTAAGAATGGGCAGAACCTTGATGGTAGGAACATCACCGTCAACTAGGATCAGTCTAGATCTTGCGGTGGAGGCAAAGGAGGAGGTCGTGGTTATCGCAGTGGTGGTGGGGGATTTGGATGTGATGGTGGACATGGAGGTGGTGCGGCGGTCTAGATGGAAGGAGGCGGCGAAGGTTCTGGTGGTGGCAGAGGGAGAGATCAAGGATATGATGGTGAATCCCGTTACTCGAGAGGCTTGGGTGGTTTTGATGTGAAATGGAGAAACTAAAAAATGGCTGATCCGATCTACTGCTTATGGAACATTGTCTTTAAAGTAGAGACAGTTCTAGTTATCTAGGGTTTTTGATTTTCTCTATGCGTGCTCATTTTTTATCTATGTTATCGCTTGTCTCTTAGAAAACTTGGTGTGTTACTCAGTTAATGAATTCAAAAGAAGAAATGTTGAATATGATTTTGTTGTCTATTAAAAAAATAACCAAAAACCCTAAGCTAAAACCTGAACCCTAAACCTAAACCCTAAACCCTAAACCAAACCCTAAAACCTAAACCCTAAACACTAAACCTAAAACCTAAACCCTAAAACCCACAAACCCTAAAAAACCTAAAAGTAAACCTAAACTCGTTAAACTCCTATCTTAAACCCTATGCTAAAACCCCACTAAACCCTAAACCTAAACATACACCCTAAACCATAAAACCCTAAACCCTAAACACCTAAACTCAAACCCTAAATGCTAAACCCTAAAACCATAATCCCTAAACCCTAAACTAAACCTAAACCTAAATGAAAATTAAAATTAAATTAAATTAAAGCTAAATCTAAACCTAAACCTAAACAAAATAAAATAAAATAGAATAAAGATATAAACTAAAATAAATAAAACCTAAACTAAACCAAAAATAAAAAAACTAAAAAATAAACCTAAATAAAATAAAACTAAACCAAAAAAAGATAAAATAATAAATTAAAATAAAACCTAAAATGCCTTAAAATAACACTTAAAATAAAATAAAATAAACAACTAAATAAAACTAAATAAAGAAATAAAACCTAAACTAAACCTAAAATAAACTAAACCTAAAATAAAACTAAATAAAATAAAATAAACTAAAAAAAAACCTAAGCTAAACTAAAATTAAAACCTAAAAAAAACCTAAAATAATAACCTAAAGCCTAAACCTAAAAAAATAAAATAAAAACCTAAACAAAAATGCAAACCTTAAAAATAAAATAAAAATAAAACTAAACTAAAAAAATTAACCTAAACCAAAACTTAAACCTAAAAATAAACTAAAAAAGAAAACTAAAAAAAACTTAAACCAAGATAACTAAACCTAATATAAATAAACTAAATTAAATATAAAAAACCTAAATAAAAATAAAAAGAAAAGAAAATAAAATAAAATAAACTAAATAACTAAATGGACCTAAACCAACCGGTTTATTTAAATTTCAAATAAAAAAAACCCTAAACCATAACCCTAAACTTCAAACCCTAAACCTAAACCTAAAGTAACTAATTAAATAATAAAAGAACCAAAACCAAACAAACCAAAAACAACCCTAAACTCACAGAATGGTAGGAACCTTGATCTAGGAACATCACCATTAACCAGGCTCATTTTTATCTATGTTGTCACTTGTGTCATAAAAAACTTGGTGTGTTACTTGGTTGATGAAAATAAAAAGAAGAAATGTTGATTATGAATTTGTTCTCTTTTAAATAAAATAAAAATACCAAAAATTGTAAACTCTAAACTAAAACTTGAACCTTAAACTAAAAATCTAAACCCTAAACCCTAAACCCTAAACCCTAAACCCTAAATTGTAAATCGTAAAACCCTAAACCCTAAACCCTAAAAAGCTAAAAACCTAAACCTAAACTAAATAAAACCTATTATTTTAAATAAATAAAAAAACTAAAATAATGATAAAATAAAATAAAATAAAATAAAATTAAAACCTTAATTAAAACCTAAACCTAAACCTAAAAAGAATATAAAATAAAAAAATAAAAATAAAAATAAAATAAAATAAATAAAAACCTAAACTAAACTAAAAGAGAAAAAACATAAATAAAATAAAAACTATACTTAAAATAAAAATAAAATAAACCTAAAATAAACTAATATAAAAACTAAATAAAAACCTAAACCTAAAAAATAAACTTAAAAATTAATAAAAAATAAAACCTAAACCCTAAACTAAAAAAAATATAAATGTAAAATAAAAATAAAGCAAACCTAGGCCTAAACTAAAATAAATTAAACAAAAATAAATAAAACTTAAACCTAAAATAAACCAAACCTAAAACCTAAAACTAAATAAAACCTAAAATAAAACCAAAAAATAAAACCTAAAACCTCAACTTAAAAAAAATAAAATAAAAACTAAACCTAAACTTAAAAATAAAAAATAAAACATAAACCTAAAAAATAAAATAAAATAAAACTAAACTAAAAAGTAAACCTAAACCTAAACCTAAAAAATAAACTAAATAGAAAACCTAATCTAAAATAAATAAAACTAAAATAAATTAAATAAATTAAATAAAAATAAAATTGAACCTAAATAAAAATAAAAAATAAAATAAACTAAATAAACTAAATAAACCTAAACCGATCGATTTACTTAATTTCAAAAAAATTAAATAAATAAGAAAACCATAAACCCTAAATCCTAAATCCTAAACCCTAAACCCAAACCTACCACCAAACCCTACCACTAGCCCAAACCCAAACCAAAACCCTAAACTGAGCTAAACCAAACTCTAAACCCACAAAACACTAAACCCACTAACACCCTCTAACCCTAAACCCTGCTAACCCTACCAAACCACTAAAATAAACCCTACACTAAACCCTAATCCCTAATCCCTAAAACTAACCCTAAACCTACAAAACCCTATCTTACCCTAAGCCCTTAACCTCACAAACCCTAATCCTAACTAAACCCTAAACCATAAACCCTAAATTCTATACTTAAACCTAAAGAAACTAAATAAATAAAAAATAAACCTAAACCCTAAAACCTAATAAACCTAAACCTAAACCCTAATAATGGGCAGAACCTTGAATGCAGGAACATCAATGCCAACTAGGCTTAATCTAGATCTAGCATTGGAGGCAAAGGAAGAGGTGGTGGTTATCATGTGGTGGTGGGGGATCTAGAGATGCTGATGGATATGGAGGTGGTGATCAGAGCAGTGGTGGTTATGGAGGCACGAGGAGCGACAGAGGTTACATCCATGGTGGTCACAGAGGGATAGATCAGGGATATGATGGCTGATACAGTTGCTCAAGAGATGGTTGTGGTTCTAATGGGAACTAGAGAAACTGAAGAATGGCCCATCCAATCTGCTGCTTATGGAACTGTGTCTTTATTGTAGAGATAGTTCTAGTTATCTAAGGTTTTGATTTGCTCTATGTGTGATCAATTTTTATCTATGTAATCACTTGTGTCATTGAAAACTTGGTGCGCTACTTGGTTGGAGAAATTAAAAAGAAGAAATGTTGAATATGATTTATTCTTTGTTGAATAAAAAACTTTAAACCCTAAACCCTAAACCAAAACATAAATCCTAAACCTAAAACTTAAACCCTACCCTAAACTAAAACCATAAACCACAACCTAAACCTACTAAACCCTAAACCCAAACCCTAAATCCTAAACCCAAAACCCCAAACCCTAATAACCCTAAAACTAAACCTAAAACCTACAACCCTAAACCCCAAATACCCAACTTCTCTAAATTATAAACCTAAACAAAACCCTACCTAGCCATAAACTCAAACCCCTCAGGCCCTAAACTGAGCCCTAATACCTCCAAAACCCAAAAAAACCCAAGCAAGCCCCAAATCTAAAGAAGCCTAAACTTAAAAAATAAAGCCTAATAATAAAAATAAACAACCTAAACTAAACCTAAAAAATTAAACTTCTAACTAAAAAAATAAAATAAAAAAAAAAAATAACCTAAAATAAAATAAACCTAATCTAACCTAAATAAACCTAAAATAAAATAAAATAAAAATAACCCTAATGAGCTGAGGCCCTAGGCTAAACCTAAATGAAATACTGGCCTCTGAGGCTGAGCCTGACTGAAATAGGCCTGGGCTAGCCCTAAGCAGGCCTAAAATAAAACCTGATGGGCCCTGGTGTGGGGCTGAGCCCTTGGGCTGAGGCTGAGCTGAGCCCTGGGCTGACTGACCAGCCCTGATCATGGAAAGGGAGGCCCTGGGCCAGAGAAGCCCTAAGGCCCTGGGCCCACCCTGAACCCTGAGCTGAGCAGGCCCTAAACTGGCCTATAAAGGCCATGGGCCAAGCCTGTGGCGACTTAAAATGGCCCTAAACATATAAAACCTAAAAAATACACAATTTGCCTCAGTATGTGCATCATTTTAAACTGAAAGTGCCATACTAAAATGAAGCAAAGCCAAAAAACATGAGCCCTGGGTCTAAAAATAGGGCCCCATACCCTACGTAAAGTGAAATTAGACCCTGGGCCCTAAATTGGGGCATATAAACCACAAGCCTAAACCCAAACCAATAAGAACAAATGAAAGCCATAAAATTGACCAATAAAAAACCTAAACCCAAAACCTAAACTATAAATACTAAAATACTACTGTAAAACTAAACTAAACCAAAGCCAAAAAAAACCAAAAAAATATTGAGCCCTATCCTCGCTCTGGCGCAAAGTTCCCTTTCTCCCTCTCATTTTGACATTTTTGGACTATTCTTGCTATTTTTTGCATGATTTGTGATTCACATAACGAGAGGGGGGGGTGATTTAGGGGATATTAAAAATTTTAAAAGTTAAATCTTAAATTTTGAGTTTTAGTAAAAAAATAATTTTTGATTTTATAATGATAAGATACAATTCCTAATGCAACAAAAATAGATGTATAGTAAAGTAAAGAGAGACAATTAGCACACAATTTTTATATGGTTCGGCCAAACCCCAAAATTAGCCTACGTCCATGCCAAGCCACCCATGGCTAGGAATCCATAAAATGCAAAATAGCTTACAAATAGTACTCTCCTATAATGGGGCGAGTAAATTCCCTACAATAATATGTACTCTCCTACAAATGGGTGAGTACAACCCCAATATAAATTTTATTGCATGAAGAGAAAAATACAAAATGATAAATTTTGATAAAATAAATCTCTCACAAATATACCAAGCTATCCAATTCAAAAGGTGTTCTCACAACTTATAAATGATCACTTTACAACTTAAAATTTTGGCAAGATAAAATGCTCACTTAATATTGATAAAAATAATAAAATAAATATCTTTAAGTGATCTTACTAAGATGTTTATGTTATTACAATTTGTAGACTAATAGAAAAATGATTTCAAAATAAATTCACAATATTCTTTTGCACAATAAAATAGATTTCATCAAGAAATAATTTATTTTATTTAAACCACAAAAATGATCACAAAATACTTAAATAAAATTAGTATATGATAGATCTAAGTAGGATAGTAAGCTTTTAATTAAAAAGAGAGATCTAGCAAATATGAAAATAGTTTTAGCACAATAAATTAATTTAAAATGCTTAAAATATACTTCTAAAATAGATCTAAGAAAAAATGATCTTTCAAATATAAATAATGAGGAAATATTTGAAGAAACTAAAAGAAATTTATAGGAAGATAAAAATTTCAACAAGTTGAAATAAATCCTACAAACTATCATAAGAGTTTTTCATAAAAAAATGATTGAAGAAACTTTGATGAGAAAAACTTAGACTTTGATGTCCAGACTAATCCACCAAAAAGTATAAATTGGAAAGAAAAAATAGATGGTGAAAATAGTTTGAACAACTAAAAAGGGATTAAGATTAAGAAAATAAACTCAAGTATTTTGAGAAAGCTTGCTTAGTTGAAGATGTTAAAGCTTCCAAACCAAAGATTTGATCTTGCAATATTTGGAGAGCACTTGGAAGGAAAATCTAGGAAATTTTCTCTTAGATTTGCTAAATGGATTTAGAATTTGAATGAGGAATTCATTAATGAAGAGAATGAGGGATATTTATAGGCAAGAAGGTCATTTTGAATTTTTTTTAAAAAAATAAATTATTCTAACATCATTTTATCATATAATAATTTAATATTCAATAAAAAATATAATTTATATTAAATAAATATTAAATTCAAATAGCCAAAATTTAGCTAATCACATGGGCAAGTCAAAAATAATCAAATATGTCTCTTAATATATTCAAAGCATGTAGCATGCATTCATTATTAAAATTAGCTAATGTTTGCAAAGTTATAATAAATTCAATTTTAATCTAACGTGGGTCATGTAACTTATCAAATTAAAGGAAAAAAAATCCAAGGAATTTGTTGGAGATGAAATCAGATATAAATTCCTTGATTATAAAATGACTTTGCCTAATGTACAAAATTCCACATGTTTTTGTTAATTTTTAAATATGACATTTAAATATTATGATATAATTTATATATAATCATACATATGTTAGTTATCATATAACCTTAAAATTAAATTAAAATATATAATTATATTATGTATATAAACTAATTACACTTAATACTCATAATTTATTATCATTTATTATTTTGATAATTCAAATGTTATGTATGAAACATATAATTGAATATTAATTAGATAGAGATTTATGTAAATTAACCTCATTATCATTATTTAAAAAAAATGTTAAGTTGTGAGAAAAATAATTCATACCAATGAACTCATATTGAATTTTTAAGATAGTTATAAATGCATATAACCTAAAATATTATATCTTGAGCTTAACATTATCCATTTTGATCTTCCTTTCATTCTTCTATTCTTTCCATTTCCTCAAACATATTGTGAGATGTATTAGATATATAATTAGCAATTAATATATCTGAAATACATAAAATATATATTAGAACATGCAAACATTCGTTTGTTGTCATCAAAATTGATCAGATTGAACATGAGGCTCATTAAGCCAATAATCTCCCCCATTTTGATGATGACAAACTAATGTTGGTATTAATTTTGATGAAGGTGCAAATTGACCTTTCATCATTATTTTTGAAAAAACTTCTCATCGAAAAGCAAACTTATGCATAAGAGATGAATAATGTTGCTCCCCCTAAATGTATGCAAAAATAGACTTAATACTCACCAACATTTTACTCTTCTCCCCCTTTTGACAACATCAAAAAGTGAGAATAGACTACATATAATTTTAAATATTAGGATCTAACATTCCAAGCATGCATCTTAAAGTACAAAAATGTTCTTATGGTAATTGTCTTGTAAAAATATCTACAATTTGTATATCTATATTAATTAAATTAATATTAACATCACCTTTCAAAATATGATCCCTAATAAAATGATGTCTAATTTCTATATGCTTGGTTTGTGAGTGGTGGATAGGATTTTTGGTTAAACTAATAGCACTAGTATTATCACAATGAACTAGAATGTGATCTTGCTTAATACCAAAATATTTTAATTGTTGCTTTAACCAAAGGACATGAGCAACATAACTACCAACAACTATGTACTCAGCCTCAGCAGTGGATAAAGCTAAAATATTTGTTTCTTGGATGACCAAGACACAAGTGATGATCTTAAAAATTGACATGTGCTTGATGTGCTTTTTCTATCTACTTTGCATCCAGCAAAATCAGCATCAAAATAAGCAACCAAATCACATGATAAAGAATTTTTAGGATACCATAAACCTAACCTAGTACTGCCTATAAAATACTGAAAGATACGCATCACTTCTATTAAATGAGATTCTTTCGGGTTGGCCTAAAAATGAGAACACAAACAAACTACAAACATAATATTAGGCCTACTAATAGCAAGGTATAAAAGTGAACCTATCATACTCTGATAAAGTATTTGAGCAACAGATTTTCCTAATTCATCTAAATCCAATTTTGTAGATGGGATCATAGTAGTTTTATAAGATTTAAATCTTTTCATGTCAAACCTCTCAAGCAATTCATATGTGTACTTGGTTTGATAGATGAATGTGCCATTTTCTTATTGCTTCATTTAAAGACCTAAGAAAAATTTAAGTTCTCCCATCATACTGATTTCAAACTCTTTAAACATCAAAGATGATAACTCATGGCACAAAGATTCATTTGTACTTCTAAATAATATATCATCTACATACACTTTTACCATAATCAAATCATCATCTATGCTCTTAAGAAATAAGGTGGTATCTACTCCACCCTTTCTAAATCCATGATCTATCAAAAAGTTACTTAACCTATCATACCAAGCACGAAGAGCCTGTTTTAAACCATATAAGGATTTTTTTAATTTATAAACATGATTTAGACAATCAAGGCACTCAAATCTAGGTGGTTTCTCTATAAATACATCTTGGTCAATAAATCCATTCAAAAATCCACTTTTCACATCTATTTGAATAAGTTTAAAATCCCTAAAACAAGCATAAGCAAGGAGTAACCTAATAGCTTCTAGTCATGCTACAGGTGCAAAAGATTCTTCAAAATCTAGACCTTCAACTTGTGTGTACCCTTGTGCAACTAACCTAGCTTTATTTCTAACAATATAACCTAAATCATCTAGCTTATTCATAAAGACCCATTTTATTCCAATGACATTTTGATCTTGGGGTCTTGGGACAAATTCCCAAACATCATTTCTTACAAATTGATTCAATTTATCTTTCATATCAATAATCCAAAAATTATCTTTTCATGCTTTTTCTAAAGTTTTAGGTTCAACCTCAGATAAAAATACTGAATGATCTATAACCTCTCTACTATATCTTCTGGGCATAACTACTTTTGAAGGATCTCCTATAATAAGTTCCTTTGGATGGTTTTTATTATATTTCCATTCTTTAGGCAATGAATCATCCACATTATCTTCTAAAGATATTTTCTTAAAATTATCAATCTCTTCATCAATAACTTCATTTCTAATGGGATCTATTAAATTTTCATCAAAATTAACTTGTATTGATTCTTCTACAATCATTTTTCTCTTATTGAAAACTCTATAAGCTCTACTAGAAAAAGAGTATCCTTAGAAAATACCATCATCTAATTTGCAATCAAACATACCTAAATTCTCTTTTCCATTATTCAAAATAAAGCATTTACATCCAAATACATGAAGTATTCAATCTTAGGCTTCTTTCAAAAAAATAATTCATAGGGTGTCAAAATTGGTCTAACATAGATCCTATTCATCACATAACATGCAATATTTACTACTTCTGCTGAAAAATATTTTTGCAATTTATACTCATCAAGCATAGATCTACTTAATTCAATTAATATTCTATTTTTTCTCTCTACTACTCCATTTAATTGGGGAGTTCTAGTTGCAAAAAAATTATGTCTATTCCCATGTTCATCACAATAATCCTCAAATAATTTTTTTTCAAATTCTCCACCATGATTAGTTTGAACCCTATTAATCAAAAGGCATAGCTTTCTTTGAATACATTTAGAAAACTTTCTAAACTCACCAAAAACATCATCCTTGTAAGTTACAAATGAAACCCAAGTATATTTAGAGAAATAATCAACAATCACAAAACCATAATTTTTTTCCACCTAAGCTAGTGGTGCTAATAGGACCAAATAAATCCATGTGCAACAATGCTAGAGGTCTAGAAGTAGAAACAATATTTTTACTTTTAAAGGAGCTTCTAGAATTCTTACCATGAATACATGCATCACAAACATAGTTTGAATGAAAATTTAATTTAGGCAATCCAACTACTAAATCAAGTTTAGCAATTTTATTGAGTGTGTGAATGTTAATATGACAAAGTCTCCCATGGCATAACTGTATATCATCATGAGTGATTTTAAAATAAAGTAAATTTAAATTCACATCATGAAAGCTATCTAAATCAATGACATAAATATTTTTATGTCTTTGTCCTACTAACAAAACATTTTCATTATTTTTTATAATACAATATGATGCATGAAATACTACATTCAAACCTTTATCACATAATTGACTAATAGAAATTAAATTCTATTTTAATTCTTCTACTAGAAAAACATTATCTAAAGTGATATAATTCTTACAAATAGAACCAATGCCAATGATCTTTCCCTTTGCATTATCTCCATATGTAACAAATCCTCCATCACTTGATTCTAAAGTTATGAATTTACCTTTATCGCCCGTCATATGTCTTGAACATCCACTGTCCAAGTACCCCATGCCTTTTTTTATTTTTCTTTGAAGGCATTCCTACAAAAGAAAATCACATGTTAACTTTTGGAACCCAAACATGTTTGGGTCCACATTCTAAATTTGAAGCAAGATATCTGGCATGTGAGGTTTGTGTAGTGCTTATACCTTTTGGTACCCATTCATAAGATGATTTCTTAGTGTTTTATAATTTACATGCTTAAAAATCAAATGAAATATTCCCTTTTCTATCACAATAGTTGCACCAAATATTAGTGTTTGTATATGGGTTAGCATGATAATTATGAGGTATATGAGTGGGATGTGTATGATGCAAATAATATTTATTAAATGTTTTACTTGATGAAGCATTATAATGAACTAGTGATTTCAAACATAATTCTAATGTTGCTTTTATCAAGATATTCTCTCTTTCAAGTTTACATACAAGTAAGGAACAATTCAATAGAGTATTATTTTTACTTTTTAAATTATCACATTCATTTTTTAAATCACAAAAATGCATCTGAATTTTTATGTTCTTTTTCTAAGGTTTTGTATTTTATTTTAAATTTTTTATATTCAATAACTAAATCATTAAAAGCATCATATAATTAATCATAAGATATATCATTGCATAACTCTTGAAAATCTAAGTCAGATTCTCCATTTTCCATAAGACATATGTTTACCTCTTCATTGGACGATAAAGTGCTTGATTCATTTGAATCTGGATTGGCCCATAAAGTCTTCTTCTTCTTCCTATGGTACTTTTTCTCCTTTAGATTTTTCCTTCTTTTCACATCAATCTCTTTCTTCTTTGATTCAGCAAGTTCTGGACAATCACCTCTTATGTGTCAAGACTTATTACAATGGTAGCAGATGATCCCTTCACCTACAGGAAATTTCTTATTTCAAAATTTATAATTTTTATATTTTTTATACCTTTGATTCTTCTTCCTTAGCAAGTTCTGAAGCCTTTTGGATAGCATGACCACCTCATCACTATCACTATTCAAGCTTGAGGTGTTGTGCTCCTCACTATCATCAACTTGTAATGCAATGGCTTTTCCTTTCTCCTTCTCCCTTTTCGATGAGTTATCCATCTTATCCCTTTGAGCAATAACTTGTTCATTTGTTATCAAAGAACCCAAAAGTTGATCAAGTGGATAAGTAGATAAATCCTTAGCTTAACTAATAGCTATTACTTTAGCTTCCTACTCTTTTAGAAGACATTTAAGAATCTTGTAGACTAAGTCTTGATTCCTATATATTTTTCCAAGAGAATGCAATGTGTTAATTATTTTCATGAATCTAGTATACATATCAGAAATAGATTCAGAAGGAGACATATGAAAGAACTCATATTCATGAACAAGTCTGTTTATATGAGCATCTATAACTTTGTTAATTCCTTCATAAGTTATAATGAGTTTAGCCCATATTTCTTTTGCTATACTTAACATAGAAATTTTCATGTAACAATTAGGTAATAAAGCACAATGTAAAGTATTACAAGCCCTAGCATTTAATTCATCAAGTTCTCTTTAGCTACAGTCCATTCCTCAAAAGGTTTTTCTACTTTAATGCCATTTACTTCTACCATGGGTGTATGATATTGTTGTGTCAACATATACCACATGCGTGCATCTTGACCTCTTAAAAATGTACTAATTCTATTTTTCCAATAATCAAATGGTACGATCTAAAGTGGAGGTCTATGAGTGGATTGTCCCTCTAGTAGTTAACCCTTTGGGAAACCTTGTGTCATAGTGAAAAGATCTACTCTAGGATGTTAAGCCAATAATAGAGCCTAGGCTCTGATACCAATTGTGACTCACTATAGCACCCAAGAAGTTGTGTGTGGGTATAATTGGGATTGGGGTTGGGGTGAATTGGTGGATATTAAAAATTTTACAAGTTAAATCTTAAATTTTTAAGTTTTAGTCAAAAATTTATATTTTATTTTATGATGACAAGATATAATTCTTAATGCCGCAAAAATAAAAGTACATTAAAGTAAAGAGAGATAATAGACACACAATTTTTACGTGTTCAGCCAAACAGTAAAACTGGCCTACGTCCATGCCTAGCCACCCCTGGCTAGGAATCCACTAAATGTAAAAATAGCTTACAAATAGTACTTTCCTATAACGGGGAGAGTACAACCCCTACAAAAATATGTACAGTCCAACAAACGGGTGAGTATAACCCCAATATAAATTTTACAGCACGAAAAAAAAATTGCAAAATAATATATTTTGATAAAATAAATCTCTCACAAATATACCAAGCTATCCAATTCAAAACGTGATCTCACAACTTTTAAATGATCACTTTATAAATTAAAAATTTGGCAAGATAAAATGCTCACTTAATATTGATAAGAAATAATAAAATAAATATCTTAAAGTGATCTTACTAAGATGTTTATGTATTACAATTTGTAGACTAATATAAAAATGATTTCAAATAAATTCATAATATTCTTTTGCACAATAAAATAAATTTAAGCAAGAATAGTTTATTTTATTTTAACCAAAAATATTCTTTCAATTAATGCAAATGATCACAAAATACATAAATAGAATTAGTATATGATAAATCTATGTAGGCTAGTAAGCTTTTAATTAAAAAGAGAGATCTAGCAAATATGAAAATAATTTCAGCACAATAAATTAATGTAAAATGCTTAAAATGTACTTCTAAAGTAGATCTAAGAATAAATAATCTTCCAAATAAGGCTAATGAAGAAATATTTCTAGAAACCAAAAGAAATTTGTAGGAAGATAAAAATTTCAACAAGTTGAAATAAATCCTACAAATTATCACAAGAGTTTTTCACAAAAAAATGATTGAAGAAACTTTGATGTGAAAAACCTAGACTTTGATGTCCAAAGACTAATCCACCAAAAAGTATAAATGGGAACGAATAAATAGATAGTGAAAATAGTATGAAGAACAAAAAAGGGATTAAGATCAAGAAAACAAACTCAAGTAATTTGAGAAAGCTTGCTTAGTTGAAGATGTTGAAGCTTCCAAACCAAGGATTTGATCATGCAATATTTGCAGAACACTTGGAAGGAAAATCTAGGAAATTTTCTTATAGATTTGCTGAAGGGATTTTGAATTTGAATGAGGAATGCTTTCATGAAGAGAATGAGGGCTATTTATAGGCAAGAAGGTCATTTTGAATTTTTTTTCAAAAAATATATTATTCTAACATCATTTATCATATAATAATTTAATAATAAAAATAAAATTTATATTAAATAAATATTAAATTCAAACAACCAAAATTCAGATATTCACATGGGCAAGTAAAAAATAATCAAATATGACTCTTAATATATTCAAAGCATGTAGCATGCATTCATTATTAAAAATAGCTAATGTTTACGAAGTCATAATAAATTCAATTTTAATCAAACGTGGGTCATGTAACCTATCAAAATAAAGGAAAAAAAATCTAAAGAATCCATTAGAGATGAAATCAGATATAAATTCCTTGATTATAAAATGACTTCGTTTAAAATACAAAATTCCACATATTTGTTAATTTTTAAATATGATATTTAAATATTATGATATAATTTATATATAATCATACATATGTTAGTTATCGTATAACCTTAAAATTAAATTATAATATCTATTTATATTAAGTATATAAACTAATTACACTTAATACTCATAATTTATTATTATTTATTATTTTGACAATTCAAATGCTATGTATGAAACATATAATTGAATATTAATTAGATAGAGATTTATGTAAATTAACCTCATTATCATTATTTAAAAAAAAATAAAAATAATATGTTAAGTTGTGAGCAAATTGATTCATGCCAATGAACTCATATGAATTTATAAGATAGTTATAAATGCATATAACCTAAAATATTGTATCTTGAGCTTCACATTATCCATTTTGATCTACTTTACATTCTTCTATTCTTGCAATTTCCTCAAACATATTGTGAGATGTATTGGATATGTAATTACCAATTAATATATCTGAAACACATAAAGCATACATTAGAACATCCAAGCATTCATTTGTTATCATTAAAATTGATTGGATTGAACATGAGGATCATTAAGACAACATGATTCTCACTAGATTCCTTCTTGAATTGATTGACGCTGGCCTATTTTGTGTCCTCATTGGAGTGACGTCGAGGCTTGGCAACTTCCCTGATGATTCCTTGGGGAAAATTGAAGGATCCTATGGATCCTGCTAGGGCATCAACTAACATGTCTTTGATTGCTTCAAAATCATTCAAAGATGTTCTAGTTTAGATTTCTCTCCCCAATATGTGAATTCATTTCATTAACCATCAATTCTTTTTTTACTATGGCTACTTTATTTGGTTGGCTATTACAAATTAATCAGGCAATTACTAAGAAATCTCATCTTTCAGTGGCTATAATCCTTGTTGAATTGGACATTACCAAGAAACACCCCAAAGAAATTTGGTTGGGATCTAAAAATTATGATTATATGCAAAGAATTGAATTTGAAAATTTCCCTATCTTTTGTTCTCACTGTAAAATCCACGGGCATGATAATTCAAAATGTTTCATTATTCATCCTCACCTAAAAAAGAAAATCCCAATTATGGAAACTTGTATTCCTAACCTTAGGCCGATCATTGTTAAATATCAAAATGCTACTTAAAAAAAAGGAATTTTTGAATGTTCCTAATAAGGTTATTTTACCTCTTACTTCTTTTGTGCAATTGAAGGCTTCTAATGTGAATAATAATAGTTTTTCTATACTTTTGGATGATGATTCTATTTCCTCTGACTCAATCCTTGTATCCTTGATGTCTTTGACTGATGAAAAATGAAGCTTTGACTGAGAATATAAATGAGGAAATTAATGTTATGCATCAGTCAAATTCAAGGGAGAATATGGCCTTAATACCTCATGATAATCAAGATGAAAAAATTGATTTTATTTTCTAGATTCACGATGATTTAAATTCTCATAAAGATCTGGCTTTATCTAATAATTTGGGTCACGAAGAGGAAGGGCTTTGTGTTCACACTTGCCTCTTAATAAATATATTTTTGCTCCATCTCTTGCTATTCGATGCTCATTTTTAATAAATTCTAATGTCTTGGAAGAAGGAGAACTCATTTCTAATCAAGAGATTTCTCTTAAATCTATGACTAATGTTGCTAAATATTTCTCGAATGATGATTATATGAGAAAATAAAATGGGTTCCAAACTTATCATGCTAAAATGAGAAAAAAAGTTAAAAAGTTTCCCCAAATTGCCAAGAAACACTAGTACCTCCCTCTCTCTTAATTAACCTTTTCTTCACTTTTTATTTCCTTATGTTTAATTTATTATTTAGAATGTTAGAGGGATCGGTACCATCTCTATTCATAACCGTATTAGAAATTTTTGTCATATACATAATATTTCTTTGCTTATGTTTTTTGGAGCCTCTTATTCATGCTAACAAAATTAATCATGTTGCTAGAATGATCAGTTTAAAAAAAATTTATGTAATATCAGTAATAAGATTTGGTGTTTTTGGAATAACTTTTTATAGGTTTCTATTCTTGATTATTTTTAACAAGTTGTCAATGCTCAAATCTCTTATGGTGATTATTTTTTTTGGGCTTAGATTTGGTAGAAATCTTCTTTGGGATAATTTGAGAAATTTTGCTAGCTCTATCAATAAACCTTGGTTTGTAGGTGGTGATTTCTACACTATTTTATTCACTTATGAATGAAGTGGTGGTTTCTCTCCTAATATTCATTTCATGGAAGAACTTTCTAATATGATCCTTCATTGTAATTTGATTGATATTAGTTTTAAAGGTTCTAATTATACTTGGCAAAACTCTAGACTTTGATAAAGGTTGGATCAAATTCTTCTTAATACTCATTGGATTGCTCAATGGCATATTATTTTTGTTGATCATTTAAGCAAAACCTTTTCTAATCATGCTCCTCCTTTCGTTTCTATTAAAGATAATTTTAATAGATTAAAAAATTTCTCTCCTTTTAGATTTCAGAACATGTGGATTCAGCATATTGATTTTTTTAATGTTGTGGCTAACAATTGGAAAGCTCCTTTACATCTTGATAATTCGATTATGGAGATGGATAGACTTTGGTTTAAGCTTAAAAGACTTAAGGAAAATCTGGGTTGGTGGAACAAGCATTGTATTAATAACCTTTTTGCTAATACCAAAGATATGGAAAAAATGGTTTGTGATCTTGAGGTCTCTATTATGTCTGATCCTTCTAAGATTAAGGACTTGACTGATGTGAAGATAAAAATGTTAATTTTCAAAATATGGAAGGGATTTATTACGTCAAAAAGCTCCTAGTGAACATATTGCGGATGGTAAAAGGAATACTAGGTATTTCCATGCTTTAATTAATAAAAAGAGATCTTTAAATAATATTAAAAAAATTAAAGATGCAAATGGAGAATGGATTATGGAGAATAATGATATTAAGGATTTGGTTATTAATTACTTTAGAAATATGCTTAATAAGAGTTGCTCTTATGAAGCTATTTCTAAATGCTTGATTCCTTCTATTATTACCAATGGACAATGATTTGCTACTATTGCCTAATGAAGATGAAATTTATAAAGTTCTTAATAGCATGAACTTAGATTTTGCTAGTTAGGAGGGTTTCACTACTCAATTTTTTCAAAATGTTGTTTATTATTAAAATGATTTGATTGAGGTTGTGGTTAATATTTTTAATGGTAATTCTTTTCCTAGATATTTTTCTAGCACTTATATTGTTCTCATACCTAAGAAAGATAATTTGAACTATTGGAGTGATTTTAGACCTATTTGTCTTTGTACCTTCTTCAATAAGCTGATTTCCAAAATTCTTGCCAACACGCTTAGTCCTTTACTTCATAGGATTATCTCTTTCAACCAAACTAGTTTTGTTAGAGGTAGATCTATTTTTGATAATAATTTACTTGCTTAGGAGTTAATTCATGATTTAGATGCTAAGACTAGAGGAGGCAACAATCTTTTCAAATTAGATATTACCAAAGCTTTTGATAATATCTGTTCAAATTTCCTTTTCCATATTCTAAATTTTATTTGGTTTTTTTTTTTTGATAAATTTACATTTCTTATTAAAAATTGTATTGATAATTCTTGGTTCTCTATTTTTCTTAATGGGGAAGCTTTGGGCTTCTTTCCTTCTTCTCATGGCTTAAGACAAGGGGATCCTTTATCTCTTGCTTTATTTATTATTGATGTTGAGTACTTATCTAGGAGCATCAATGAGTTATTTTTAAACAATCCTAGTATGTACTACAGAATTCTCGATGGTCTTCCTATTTCCCACTTAAGCTTTGTAGATGATTTCATTATTATTTTGCAATGATTCTATTCAACATATCAAGAACCTCAAGATTCTATTAAATAAATTTGGCAGAGAAAGTGGTCTTTCTATCAATGATAACAAAAACTATTTTATTATTTCTTCAATTATCTTTAATAATAAAATCAATCAAATCTAGAAAATCACTAATTTTAAACATCAACACTAACCTATTAAGTACTTGGGTGCTCCTCTATTTAAAGGTCCAAAACCATACCATCGTTTTGAAAAGTTAATTCAAAAATGTTTAAATAAAAATTTTGTTTGGGATTTCCATTTTCTTTCCTTTGGTGGTAGGCTTACTATTCTTAAAAGCACTCTCAATTCTATGCTTCTTTATTTGATTCAAACTATTATTCCCACTAATTCTACTCTTAGAAGAATTGATCGCTTGCTTAATAAATCTTTTTGGGGATCCAATAATTCTATTAAAAGAATGCATTAGACATCCTCGCATAAATGATGTTATCCTTTGGGTGAAGGTGGTCTTGGTTGCAAACCTATTCATGAAGCTATGACTGCCTTCTCTCATATACTATGGTGGAATTTTAGAAAGAATGATAGCCTTTGGGCTAATTTTATTATGGAAAAATATTGCCAAGGTAAACACCCTCTTATTTTTGCTTATAAAATTGGTGACTCTTCGGTTTGGAAAAGGCTTTGCTCCATTAAATGGGTTGTTGAATCTTTAATATCTCGGGATATTCATTCGGGTTCTTCTTTCTTTTTTTAAGACAATTGGATTGGCAATGGCTATATTGACTCCCTTTTATCTACACACTCTATTGCTACTATCAATGTTAACTATTTTTTGCTTAATAACAATTGGAATGAAAATAAACTTGAGAATTACATTCCTATTTCTATTTTCAACAAGTTTTGCAACATTGCTATTTTTTCTAATAAACGTGATCAAATTCTTTTCAAGCTCTCTTATAATGGTGATTTCATCCTTAAAGAGGTTTGAAATTTTAAAAATAAACAAAACACTCTAATGTTTTCATTAAACTTTGGAACAATATCATTCCCATTTCTTATTATGTTTTAGCTTGGAGGATTTTGAATAACTTCATTCTTGTAGATTCCTTGCTCTGACTTAAATGGTTTTATTTACCTTCCAAGTGCTATTGTTGCTTACATATTGAAAATGTTAATCATGTTTTTGACAATGGTGCTATTGCTTCCAAACTTTGGATATGGTATGATGATTTATTTATCACTAACTATTTTCATGGCTCTCATTCGTTATATCAACTTCTTGAAGTTTGTTTCCATTAAACTGTTAAAGGTCATATAAAAGTTTTAATTACTATTACCCTTATTTGGTTCATTTGGATGGATAGAAATGATGCTAAATATAGAGGCATCCCTATGAACCATAAAATGATCCTTGCTAGAACTAAAGGAAAAAAATCCATACTTTGTTTAATGCAAATTTAATTAGCAATCTTCATTTTAGAGGTTATAAATTTTTGGTTAAAAAATTGGGTATCACTTTGCATGATGACCCTTCTTACAAGAGTATTAGGATTATACATTGGATTAAGCCTAAATAAAATTTTATTAAGATCAACACTAATGGTTCCATTTCCCCAAACAAATATTGTTATGGTGGAATTCTTAGGGATTCTAAAGGTACTATCATTTGTGCTTTTGCCTACCCCCTCAAAGCTTGTTCTGTTATTTATGTTGGGCTCATGGTTGTTAACAAAGCTATTGATATTTGTTTAAGCAAAGGCCTCTTTAATTAATGGATTGAAGTTGATGCTTTTATTTTACTTGATATGCTCAATACTAATAAAATGGGGAATGTTGATTTATTTTATCATCTTAATCGCACTAAAAAGCATTTTTCTCAAGTTTGCTACAAAATTTCTACATTCTTCATGAAGGTAATGCTTATGCTAATTTCCTGGATAATTTGGGAGCTGAATTAAATGAGCTCACTTTATTTGATAACCATAGCTTAATTGAGCATTTGCATGGTCTGGTCATTTTGGATAACACTAGACTGCCTTACATCAGATTTGAACTTTAGGCTATTTTGTTGATCATATTGCTATGGTGGTTTTATTTAGTCTATTTTTGGTTTTTTTTTTTTGCTTCCCTCCCCACGAAGTGGTTTTGTTGTTTTTCTTTAGGGTTATGGTCAATCTCACTTTATATGAAAGATACCTTGTTTGTTTTAGTTTACTTCTAAACTTAAACCCCCTTCCTCTTTACCTCATTATATACTTGACTGACCCTTATTTGGGTTGTAGTGGTGCTATTTTTAATTGGTTTCCTGTTCTCTCAGATAGGTGGTTTCTTTCTATGGCTCATGCTATGCTTCTTTTGTCACATAGGTAGTGATGTGTTGGGGATCTCTTGTTGGGTTGTGGCTGTGCCTAATTTTGGCATACCCCTTATACTGATTGATGTTGGGTTTGCCTCAAGTTTTGGCTATCTGTTACCTTATTTGAATGTATTTTCAGCTGCTATGGTTGGTTATGCTGAATGCTACTATTTGTTTCTTCCATCTGCCTGACTATTTTGGGTGGTCATTTTTTCATGGTTGCTATTGGTCTCTTCTAGTTTGGCTTAATTTTGGGCTTTTTGGTGGTTGTTGTTCTCCTTTCTTGGTTTTGCTTGGGGCTTAGCTAGATGGTTTTCCCTTGTGGATTGGAGGTAGCTTTTTTCTGGTTATTTCCTTTTTGTTTTCTCTTTTATGGTGGTTGTCTACTCTATAGGGTTTGGAATGGGCTTTGTTTGCCTCTAGCCTTATTCCTTTCCTAGTTGATTTGCTACTTATGGTTGGGTAGTTCTCCATGGCCTTTTTTACCTTAGTTTTTTGTCTGGCTGAGTGACTACCAATTTTGTTTCTTGGTTTTTTGGAGATCTCTAGGTGGGTTGTGGCTATGCTTGTTGTTGCTCTTTCCCTCTATTTTGAGCTCTATATTAGGTTAACCTCTTATTTGGTTGGCTGCTCCCTTTAGTGAATTGGAACTTCAACTATTGTGGTTGGTTGTTTAGAGGTAGCTATTGGTCTCTTCAAGATTTTCTTAGCTTTGGTTTTTTTTCAATTCTTTTTGATTGTTTTATTTATTTAGGTTGGTGTTTTATTTTTATTGGTTATTTTCCTTGTTGATTAGTATGAGGACAACTACTTTGTGGTTCTTTTTTTGTCTAGACTTGGGTTTCTATTTACTGGAGGAGATGGTTGTGGCTATTTTTTGTCTATGCCCACTAGTTTGCTGGTAGTTGCTCCTCTGACTAGATTGGTCTTGTGTTTACCGAGGGCTGGTTGTTGCTCTCTCTGGCTTAGTGTCTTGGGATTAGATGTTGTCATGCCTTGGATGCTTGTGCCCTATAGCTTGGTGTCTTAGGATTTAGGTTGGCTATTGGTATTGAATACCTCTAGTTTATTTTGCTCTCCTTATTTTTTGTTATTTGCCACTTGGTCAGTAGTGTTGGATTTGCTATTTTTCTTACTACATTAGTGGTGGTTTTGATGGTAATTTCTGGATGCCCTCTTGGTCCCCTTATGAATTTCCTCTCTCTAATGTTGCTTATCTTCTAATGTTCTGCTATTTGGGTGGAGGCTTTTCCCTTGGATTTGGATTGCTAGTGCTCTGCATATAGTCGTGGGTTGTTATGCCTTTGGGACTATTTTACTGGGTTGCGTTGTTACCCATATTCATGCTAACTGCTCATTTATTGTGTTTCTCTTTCTTCTGGTGGTGTCTTTGGTGAAGTTATTATTTGGTTTTTTTATCTTGGGCACTAATCTTGCTGTAACTTCTAGGTTGCTGGATTTATGTGTTTGGTCTATTGTGGGTTTTGGTTGGTGGGTTGGCTGTTGGTTGGTTGCTTTCTCTGTTTGTTTGGTGCAGGACCTAGATAACTATGGAGTGTTTTGCCTTGGATGGTTTGTTTATATCAAGTATGCTAGCTATGATTGCCTTGATGTTTCTTCATTTCTTCTCTCTGGTTGGTAGCACTACATATGATTGTAACCCTTCTCAGGATGTTTGGATGCTCATATGCATTGTTTCCACTTGAGATGATCTTAATTGAGCCCGAGCCTTCTCTTTCTCAACAATCTCTAAATTGTTTACTTTATCCTTTTCCCTTTAGCTATGATTATTTCATTTGTAGTGTTTTGTAGAATTCTTTTGTAGGTTAGAACTTTATAGATGGAAAGAGCTTTACTCAGTCAACTCAATTGTTGTTGTTGTGGATCTTGCTTATCTTGCTTTCTCAAGAGGATCAAAGGCTGCTGCTGACTAGTCTTTTTACAGCTTTCATGAGCTGTATTAGTCTTATTCTGTGTCTTTTCTCATATGCTTGTTTGCTACTATATTTGTTTTTATTTTTCTTTTATTTTCTTTTCCTTTTCTATTTTACTTAGATTGGTGTTTAGCTCTTTTAAGTTTCTTGTAGCTCTGAGAGCTGTAGAACTTTAAGCTTTACCCCTATTAAGGACCTTGTATCTTTTCTTTTTATGGTAATAAAATTTGAACTTTTACCAAAAAAAAATCCTAAACCCTAAAACCTGCAACCCTGAACCCTAAACACTAAATCTTAAATCCTAAATCCTAAACTAACCTTAAACCCTAAACACTAAACCGCAAAAACCTAAACACTAAAAACCTAAAAACCTAAACCTAAACTTAATAAAACTTAAAAATAAAACAAATAAAAAAACCTAAACCTAAATAAAATAAAATAAAAACCTAATCCTAAAAATAAAATAAAATAAAAAATAAAAACTAAACTAAAAGAAAATAAATAAAATTTAAACTAAACTAAAAAGAAAATAAAGTTAAAAAATAAAAATCAATAAAATAAAGACTAAACTAAAAAAATAAACCTAAAATAAAATAAAATAAAAACTAAATAAAATCCTAAACCTAAAAAATAAACCTAAAAATAAATAAAAAATAAAACCTAAACCCTAAACTAAAAAAAAGCACTTAAATTTAAAATAAAAATAAACTTAACAAAATAAAATAAACCTAAACCTAAATAAACAAAACTAAAATAAAGAAAATCTAAACCTAAACCTAGACCTAAACTAAATAATATAAAATAAACTAAAATAAACCTAAACCTATACTAAAAAAATAAAACTAAAATAAGAAATAAAAACCTAAAACCTAAACTTAAAAAAATAAAATAAAAACCTAAACGTAAACCTAAAATTAAAAAATAAAACTTAAATTTAAAAACAAAATAAAAAATAAACCTAAACCAAAACCTAAACCTAAACTGACAAAATAAACTAAAATAAAAAACATAAACTAAAACCTGAACCTAAACCCTAAAACCCTAAATCCTAAAACCCTAAACCATAAAACCCTAAACCCTTAACTTTAAACCCTAAACCCTAAACCTTAAAACCCTAAACCCTAAACTTTAAACCCTAAACCCTAAATCCTAAACCCTACAAACATAAAAACCTAAACCTAAGCTAAATAAAACCTAAAAATAAAATAAATAAAATACCTAAACCTAAATATAATAAAATAAAATAAAATAAAAGCTAAAACTAAACTGACACACCTAAAAAATAAAATAAATAAAGTAAGACTAAAGTAAAATATAATAAATAAAACCTAAACTAAACTAAAAAAATAAAATAAACCTAAGAATAAAACAACTAAATAAAAATAAATAATAAACGAAAATAAAAAAAATTTAATAAACCAAAAATAAATAAAACCTAAACCTAAAAATAAACCTAAAATAAATAAAAAAATAAAACTTAAACCTAAAACTAAAAAAATCTAAGCTAAAATAACAATAAAAACTTTAAATAAAATAAAAAAACTAAATAAAACCTAAACCTAAAAAATAAACCTAAAATAAAACTTAAAATAATTAAAATAAAACTTAAACCCTACACTAAAAAAAACATAAACCTAAAATAAAATAAAATAAACCAAAACATAAACTAAATTAAAATAAACTATAATAAATAAAACCTAAACCAAAACCTAAAATAAACTAAACCTAAACATTAACCTAAACTAAATAAAATAAAATAAACTAAAAATAAGCCTATATGTAAACTAAAAATAAACCTAAAATAAAAACCTAAAACCTAAACCAAAAAAAAAATAAAATAAAAACCTTAACCTTAACCTAAAAATAAAAAATAAAACTTAAACCTAAAAAATAAAATAAAAATAAAACTCAACTAGAAAATAAACCTAAACCTAAAAGATAAACTAAAATAAAAAAATATAAACTAAAATAAATAAACCTAAAATAAATAAACTAAACTAAATAAAAATAAAAATTATAATAAACTAAAATAAATATAAGATAAACTAATTAAACTAAATAAGCATGAACCTACTAGTTTACTTAATTAAAAATACCATAAATGCTAAATCTAAACCCTAAACACTAAACCCTAAACCATAAACCCAACAAATCCCAAATCCTAAAAAACCCAAACCCTAAACCTTAAAACCATAAACCCTAAAACCCTAAACCCTAAATCGTAAACCCTAAACCTTAAACCATAAACCCAAACCCTAAACCCTAAACCCTAAACCCCAAACCCTAAACCTAAACCTAAGGTAATTAAATAAATTAATAAATAAAACTAAACCCTAAAACCTAATAAACTTAAACCCTAATAATGGGCAGAACCTTGACGACAAGAACATCACCAACCGCTCCTAAGAGGTGGAGGCGGTGGTTATCGCAATAGTGGTGGAGAATATGGAGGTGCTGGTGGATATGGGGGTGGTGTGAGTAGTGGTTGTTAAGGAGGCGGGAGGAGTGATGGAAGTTACAACCATTGTGGTGGGGGAGAGAGAAATCAGGGATATGATGGTGGATCCTGCTACTTAAGAGGCTAACGTGGTTATGGTTGGAACTGGATAAACAAAAGAACATAATATCTGATCTGCTATTGATGGAATTGTGACTTTACAATAGAGACATTTTTAGTTAACAGGGTTTTTGATTTGCTCTATGCCTACTCAATTTTATATATGTCATCGCTTATGGCTTCGAAAACTTAGTGTGTTACTTGTTTGATGAAATCAAAAGAAGAAATGTTGAATCCAAATTTGCTCTATGTTAAAAAAAAACCAAAAACCCTAAACCTTAAACTAAAACCTGAACCCTAAAACTAAAACCTAAACCTTAAACCCTAAACCCTAAACCCTAAATCTGAAAAACCCTAAACCCTAAACACTAAATCCTAAACCTTCAAACCCTAAACCCTAAACCCTAAACCCTAAACCCTAAAACCTAAACCATAAAATATAAACCCTAAACCTTAAACCCTAAACCATAAACCCTAAAAAGCTAATAACCTAAACCTAAACTAAATAAAACCTAAAAATAAAATAAATATAAAAAAATAAACCAAAATAAAATAAAAAATTAAAATAAAATAGAAACTTAGACTAAAACCTAAACCTAAACCTTAAAATTAAATAAAATAAAAAAATAAAAACTAAACTAAAATAAAATAAATAAAAACCTAAACTAAACTAAAAAAATAAAAAACCTAAATAAAATAAAAACTAATCCTAAATTTAAAATAAAATAAACGTAAAATAAAATAAAACAAACCTAAAATAAAAATTAAGTAAAATGTAAACCTAAAAATTAACCTAAAAATAAAACCTAAAAATAAATAAAAATAAAGCCTAAAAAACTCTAAAGCTAAATAAAAATAAAGTAAACCTAAACGTAAAAAAAATAAACTAAACTAAAATACATAAAACCTAAACCTAAATCTAAAATAAAGTAAACCTAAATGTAAACCTAAACCCTAAATAAAATAAAATAAACTAAAAATAAACCTAAACCTAAAAATATAAAATAAAATCTAAACCTAAGAAATAAAAAAATAAAACTAAACTAAAAAATAAACCTAAACTTAAAAAACTCTAAAATAAAAACCCTAAACTAAAATAAATAAACTAAATTAAATAAAAGTAAAAATAAACCTAAATAAAAAATAAAATAAACTAAAATAAATAAAAAATAAATTAAATAAACCTAAATGAATGAGTTTACTTAATTTAAAAAAAAAATCCTAACCATAAACCCTAAACCCTAAACCCTAAACCCAAAACCCTAAAAACCTATAAAGATAAACCTAAACTAAATAAAACCTAGAAATAAAATTTATAAAAGACCTAAACCTAAAAAAAAATAAAAATAGTAAAATAAAATAAAAACCTAAACTAAAACCTAAGCCTAAACGTAAAAAGAAAAGAAAATAAAAATAAAAATAAAAATAAAAATGAAAATAAACTAAAATAAAATAAATAAAAACTTAAACTAAACGAAATTAAAAAAAATAAACTCAAAATAAAAGTCCAATATAAAATAAAAAGTAAACATAAAATAAAAATAAAATAAACCAAAAATAAAATAAAATAAAATAAAAAAATAAAAACCTAAACCTAGAAATAAAAGAAAAAAATAAATAAAAAATAAAACTGAAACCCTAAACTAAAAAAAATAAACCTAAAATAAAAATAAAATATACAAAATAAAATAAATGTAAACCTAAACTAAAATAAACTAAACTGAAATAAAAAAACCTAAACCTAAAATAAACTAAACCTAAACCTAAACCTAAACTAAATAAAATAATATTAATTAAAAATAAACCTAAACCTAAACTGAAAAATAAAACCTAAAAATAAACCTAAAATAAAAAATTAAAACATAAACCTAAAAAATTAAAATAAAAATCTAAACTTAAACATAAAAAATAAAAAATAAAACCTAAACCTAAAAAAATAATAAAAATAAAACTAGACTAAAAAGTAAACTTAAACCTAAACTTAAACCTAAAAAACATAATAAAATAAAAAACCTAAACAAAAATAAATAAACCTAAAATAAATAACTAAACTAAATAAAAATAAAAATAAACCTAAATAAAAATAAAAATTAAAATAAATTACATTAAATAAAAAATAAAGTTAAAAATCTAAACCTACCAGTTTACTTAATTAAAAAAAATACCTAAACCCTAAACCCTAAACCCTAATCCCTAAAACCAAAATACTAAACCCTAAACCCTAAATCCTAAACCCTAAACCCAAAGCCCAAAACCCTAAAACTAACCCTAAACCATAAACCCTAAAACCTAAAACCCTAAACCCTAAACAGTAAACCCTAAAACCTAAAAACTTAAACCTAAGCTAAATAAAACCTAACAATAAAATAAAATAAAAACTTAAACTAATACCTAAACCTAAACTAAAATATAAAATAAATTAAACTAAAATAAAATAAATAAAAACGTAAACAAAATTAAAAAATAAAATAAACCTAAGAATAAAAATAAGTAAATAAAATAAAAACTAAACGTAAAATAAAAATAAACTAAACTTTAAATAAAATAAAATAAAAACTAAATGAAAACCTAAACCTAAGAAATAAGCCTAAAAATAAAACTTAAAAATAAATAAAAATTAAAACTTAAACCCTAAACTAAAAAAAACCTAAACCTAAAATAAAAATAAAATAAACCTAAACCTCAACTAAACTAAAATAAACTATAATAAATAAAGCCTAAACCAAAACCTAAAACAAACTGAACCTAAACCTTAACCTAAACTAAATAAAATAAAATAAACTAAAAAAAAACTTAAACCTAAACTAAAAATAAACCTAAAACCTAAACCAAAAAAAAAAAAACCTTAACCTAAACCTGCAAATAAAAAATAAAACTTAAACCTAAAAAATAAAATAAAAATAAAACTCAATTAGAAAATAAACCTAAACCTAAAAGATAAACTAAATTAAAAAAAGATAAACTAAAATAAATAAACCTAAAATAAATAAACTAAAATAAATAAAAATAAATAAACTAAAATAAATAAAAATAAAAAAATATAATAAACTAAAATAAATAAAAGATAAACTAAATAAACTAAATAAGCATAAACCTACTAGTTTACTTAATTAAAAAAACCATAAACCCTAAATCTAAACCCTAAACCCTAAACCTACAACCTTGAACCTTAAATCCTAAAAAATCGTAACCCTAAACCGTAAACCCTGAAAATAAAAAACCTAAAATTTTAAATCCTAAACCATAAACCCTAAACCCTAAACCATAAAACCTAAACCTTAAACCCTAAACCCTAAACCCCAAACCCTAAACCTAAACCTAAAGTAATTAAATAAATTAATAAATAAACCTAAACCTTAAAACCTAATAAACCTAAACCCTAAGAATGGGCAGAACCTTGATGACAGGAACATCGCAGTCAACCAGGCTCAGTCTAGATTTGGCAATGGAGGTGGAGGTGGTGGTTATCAATGATGGTGGAGAATATGGAGGTGCTGGTGGATATGGAGGTGGTGTTTGGAGTAGTGGTGGTTAAAGAGGTGGGAGGAGTGATGGAGGTTACAACCATGGTGGTGGCGGAGGGAGAAATCTGAGATATGATGGTGGATCCCGCTACTTGATAGGCTAGGGTGGTTATGCGAACTAGATAAACAAAAAAATAGACAATTCGATCTGCTGCTTATGGAATTGTGACTTTA
Organism: Cymbidium sinense; assembly: GCA_021442155.1. Classification (NCBI taxonomy): domain Eukaryota; kingdom Viridiplantae; phylum Streptophyta; class Magnoliopsida; order Asparagales; family Orchidaceae; genus Cymbidium; species Cymbidium sinense. Next base: position 77,514,743 of record CM038214.1, read on the forward strand.
TAATAGAGACAATTCTAGTTAACAGGGTTTTTTATTTTCTCTATGCGTGCTCATTTTTATCTATGTCGTTGCTTATGTCTTCAAAAACTTGGTGTGTTACTTGGATGATGGAATCAAAAAGAAGAAATGTTGAATCTGAATTTGTTCTCTATTAAAAAAAACCAAAAATCCTAAACCTTAAACTAAAACCTAAACCCTAAATCCCAAAAACCCTATACCTTAAATACTAAATCCTAAACCTTGAAACCCTAAACCCTAAACACGAAACCATAAAACTTAAACCCTAAACCCTAAACCCTAAACCCCAAACCCTAAACCTCAACTAACCCTAAACTATAAACCCTAAAAAGCTAATAACCTAAACCTAAACTACAAAAAAGCTAAAAATAAAATAAATATAAAAACATAAACCAAAATAAAATAAAAATAAAATAAAAACCTAAACTAAAGCCTAAACCTAAACCTAAAAAGTAAATAAAATAAGAAAATAAAAACTAAAATAAAATAAAATATATAAAAACCTAAACTATACTAAGAAAATAAAAAACCTAAATAAAATAAAAACAAATTCAAAATTCAAAATAAAATAAACCTAAAATAAAATAAAATAAAAACTAAGTAAAAACCTAAACCTAAAAATTAACCTAAAAATAAAACCTAAAAATAAATAAAAAATAAAGCCTAAAAAAAAATCTAAAGCTAAAATAAAAATAAAATAAACCTAAATGTAAACTAAAATAAACTAAACTAAAATACATAAAACCTAAACCTAAATCTAAAATAAAGTAATCCTAAACCTAAACCTAAATGCTAAATAAAATAAAATAAAATAAAACAAACTAAAAATAAACCTAAAAATATAAAATAAAACCTAAAATTAAGAAATAAAATAAAAATAAAACTAAACTAAAAATAAACCTAAACTTAAAAAAAAAAACTAAAATAAAAAACCTAAACTAAAATAAATAAACTAAATTAAATAAAAGTTAAAATAAACATAAATAACAAAATAAAATAAACTAAATAAATTAAAAATAAACTAAATAAACCTAAACGAATGAGTTTACTTAATTTTTTTAAAAAACCAAAACCCTAAACCTAAACCCTAAACCTACAACCCCAAAACCACCCAAAAGCATAAAACCCTAAACCCTAAAAACCTAAAAAGAAAAACCTAAACTAAATAAAACCCAAAAATAAAAGTTATAAAAAAACCTAAATCTAAAAAAATAAATAAAATAAAATAAAATAAAATAAAAACCTAAACTAAAACCTAAACCTAAACATAAACATAAAAATAAAAAACAATAAAAATAAAAATAAACTAAAATAAAATAAATAAAAACTTAAACTAAATGAAATAAAATAAAATAAATCGTAGAATAAAAGCCCTATATAATATAAAAATTAAATATAAAATAAAAATAAAATAAAACAAAATTAAATAAATGTAAACCTAAACTAAAATAAACTAAACTGAAATAAATAAAACCTAAACCTAAACCTAAAATAAACTAAACTTAAACCTAAACCTAAACTAAATAAAATAATTTAATTAAAAATAAACCTAAACCTAAATTGAAAAACAAAACCTAAAAATAAACCTCAAATAAAAAACTAAAACATAAAACTGAAAAATTAAAATAAAAACCTAAACCTAAACCTAAAACATAAAAAATAAAACCTAAACCTAAAAATATAATAAAAATAAAACTAAACTAAAAAGTAAACCTAAACCTAAACCTAAACATAAAAAATATAGTAAAATAAAAACCTAAACTAAAATAAATAAACCTAAAATAAATAAACTAAACTAAATTAAAATAAAAATAAACCTAAATAAAATTTAAATTAAAATAAACTACATTAAATAAAAAATAAACTTAAAAAACCTAAACCTACCAGTTTACATAATTAAAAAAAAACCCTAAATCCTAAACCCTAATCCCTAAAACTTAAATACTAAACCCTAAACCCTAAATCCTAAACCCTCCCAAAGCCCAAAACCTTAAAACTAACCCTAAACCCTGAAACCCTAAACCCAACACACTAAACCCTAAAAACCTAAAAACCTAAACCTAAGCTAAATAGAACCTAAAAATAAAATAAAATAAAACCTAAACTAAAACCTAATCCTAAACCTAAATATAAAATCAATTAAACTAAAAGAAAATAAATAAAAACCTAAACAAAATTAAAAATAAAATAAAAATAAGAATAAAAAAACCTAATTAAAAATAAAAAATAAAAATAAAAATAAACTTTAAATAAAATAAAATAAAAACTAAATGAAACCTAAACCTAAAAAAACCTAAAAATAAAACTTATAAATAAATAAAAAATAAAACTTAAACCCTAAACTAAAAAAACCTAAACTTAAAATAAAAATAAAATAAACCTAAATCTAAACTAAATTAAAATAAACTATAATAAATAAAACTTAAACCAAAACCTAAAATAAACTAAACCTAAACCTTAACCTAAACTAAATAAAATAAAATAAACTAAACATAAACCTAAACCTAAACTAAAAATAAACTTAAAATAAAAACCTAAAACCTGAACCAAAAATAATAAAATAAAAACCTTAAACTAAACTTAAAAATAAAAAAATAAAACTTAAACCTAAAAAATAAAATAAAAATAAAACTCAACTAGAAAATAACCCTAAACCTAAAAGATAAATTAAAATAAAAAACATAAACTAAAATAAATAAACATAAAATAAATAAACTAAACTAAATAAAAATAAAAAAATATATAATAAACTAAAAAAATAAAAGATAAACTAAATAAGCATAAACCTACTAGTTTATTTAATTAAAAAAGCTATAAACCATAAATCAAAACCTAAACCCTAAACCCTAAACCATAAACGTACAACCCTAAACTCTAAATCCTAAAACACCCTAACCCTAAACCCTAAACCCTAAAAGCATAAACCCTAAAACCCTAAACCCTAAACCGTAAACCTTAAACCCTAAACCCGAAAACCTAAACCCTAAACCCTAAACCCTAAATCCTAAACCATAAACCCCAAACCCTAAACCTAAACCTAAAGAAATTAAATAAATTAATAAATAAGCCTAAACCCTAAAACCTAATAAACCTAAACCCTAAGAATGGGCAGAACCTTGATGACAGGAACATCACCATCAACTTGGCCGCCTAGATTTTTACATGGAGGTGAGGAGAAATGGTGAGAATGGAGTGGATATGGAGGTGGTGTTGAGTGGTGGTTAGCGGGAGAGGAGTGATGGAGGTTACAACCATGGTGGTGGCGGAGGGGGAAATCAGGGATAAGATGGTGGACCCCACTACTTGAGAGGCTAAGGTGGTTAAGGTTGGAACTGGATAAATAAAAGGACAGACAATATGATCTGCTACTTATGAAATTATGTCTTTACAATAGAGACGATTCTAGTTAACAGGGTTTTTGATTTGCTCTATGCCTGCTCATCTATGTCATCGGTTATGTCTTCAAAAAATTGGTGTGTTACTTGGTTGATGAAATCAAAAAGAAGAAATGTTGAATCTGAATTTGTTCTTAGTTAAAAAAGAATAAAAACTATAAACCTTAAATAAAAACTGAACCCTAAAACTAAAACCTAAACCCTAAACCCAAAACCCTAAACACTGAACCCCAAAATCCCTAAACCCTAAACACTAAATCCTAAACCTTGAAACCCTAAACCCTAAACCATAAAATGTAAACCCTAAACCCTAAACCTTAAACCCCAAACACTAAACCCTCAATTAACCCTAAACCCTAAACCCTAAACCATAAACCATAAAAAGCTAATAACCTTAACCTAAACTAAATAAAAATTAAAAATAAAATAAATACATAAACATAAACCAAAATAAAATAAAAAATAAAAATAAAATAAAAACCTAAACCTAAACCTAAAAAGTAAATAAAATAAAAAATAAAAACTAACCTAAAATAAAATAAATAAAAACCTAAACTAAACTAAAAAAATATAAAACCTAAATAAAATAAAAACTAATCCTAAATTTAAAATAAAATCAACCTAAAATAAAATAAAATAAAAACTAAGTAAAACCATAAACCTAAAAAATAAACCTAAAAATAAATAAAACATAAAGGCTAAAAAAAATCTAAAGCTAAAATAAAAATAAAATAAACTTAAATGTAAACAAAAATAAAATATATGAAAATACATAAAACCTAACCCTAAATCTAAAATAAAGTAAACCTAAACCCTAAATAAAATAAAATAAATAAAAATAAACCTAAACCTAAAAATATAAAATAAAACCTAAACCTAAGAAATAAAATAAAAAGAAAATTATACTAAAAAATTAACATAAACTTAAAAAAAAATCTAAAATAAAAAACCTAAACTAAAATAAATAAACTAAATTAAATAAAAGTAAAAATAAATCTAAATAATAAAAAAATAAATAAAATAAATAAAACATAAACTAAATAAACGTAAAAAAATGAGTTTACTTAATTTTTTAAAAAAACTTTAACCCTAAACCCTAAACCCTGAAGCTTAAAACCCTAAATCCTAAACCAGAAAACATACAACCCTAAACCCTAAACCCTAAAAACCTTAAAAGATAAACCTAAACTAAATAAAACCTAAAAATAAAATTTAAACCTATAAAAAAAATAATAAAATAAAAACCTAAACATAAACCTAAACCTAAACGTAAAAATAAAATAAAAGTAAAAATAAACTAAAATAAAATAAATAAAAACTTTAACTAAATGAAATAAAATAAAATTAACATAAGATTAAAAACCATATATAAAATAAAAATTAAACATAAAATAAAAATAAAATAAAATAAAATAAAAACTAAATAAAAACCTAAACCTAGAAATAATAGCTAAAAATAAATAAAAAATAAAATCGAAACCCTAAACTAAAAAAACTAAACCTAAAATAAAAATAAAACAAATAAAATCAAATAAATGTAAACTTAAACTAAAATAAACTAAATTGAAATAAAAAAAAACCTAAACCTAAACCTGAAATAAAGTAAACCTAAACCTAAACCTAAACTAAATAAAACAATATAAATTAAAAATAAACCTAAATCTAAACTAAAAAATAAAACTGAAAAATAAACCTAAAATATAAAACTAAACGTAAACCTAAAAAATTAAAATAAAAACATAAACCTAAACCTCAAAAATAAAAAATAAAACCTAAACCTAATAATATAATAAAAATAAAATTAAACTAAACCTAAACTTAAACCTAAATATAGTAAAATAAAAAACCTAAACTAAAATAAATAAACATAAAATAAATAAACTAAACTAAATAAAAAAAATAAACCTAAATAAAAATAAAAAACTACATTAAATAAATAATAAAATTAAAAAACCTAAACTTACCAGTTTACATAATTAAAAAAAACACCTAAACCCTAAACCATAATCCCTAAAACCTAAATACTAAACCCTAAACCCTAAATCCTAAACCCTAAACCCAAAGCCCAAAACCCTAAGACTAACGCTAAACCATAAACCCTAAACCTAAATCCCTAAGCCTACTACCTTAAACTCTAAACCCTAAACCCTAAACCTTAAACCCTAAACTAATCCTAAACCACAAACCTTAAATCCTAAACCTTAAACCCTAAACCCTAAACCCTAAACCCTAAACCCTAAACCATAACCATAACCCTAAATCTTAAACCCTGAACACTAAACCCTAAAACCCTAAACCCTAAACCTTAAACCCTAAACTAACCCTAAACCCTAAACCCTAAACCCTAAACCCTAAAGCATAAATCCTAAACCCTAAACTTACCCTAAACCCTAAGCAAACCCTAAACCCTAAACCCTAAACCCTCAAACTGTATGCCCTAAAGCCTAAACACTAAACCCTAAACCCTCAAAATTGCCCGCCCTAAAGCCAAAACACTAAACCCTAAACCATAAACCCTAAAAACCTAAAACCCTAAGCCTAAACTAAATAAAACTAAATAATAAATAAATAAAATAAAAATTTAAACCAAAACCTAAACCTAAAATTAAAAATATAATAAAAAATAAGAATAAATTAAAATAAAATAAATAAAAACTTAAACTAAACTAAAAAAATAAAATAATCCTAGGAATAAAAAACCTAAATAAAATAAAAAATGAATGTAAAAAAAAATAAGATAAACCTAAAATAAATTAAAATAAAAACTAAATAAAAACATAAACCTAAAAAATAAACTTTAAAGTAAAACCTAAAAGTAAATAGAAAATAAAATCTAAACCTAAAATAAAAATAAAAAGATAAAGTAAATTAAATCTAAACCTAAACAAAAATAAACTAAACTAAAATAAATATAACCTAAAAGAAACTAAACCAAACCTAAACCTAAACCTAAGCTAAATAAAATAAAATAAACCTAAACTTAAACCTAAACAAAAAAATAAAACCTAAAATTAAAACTAAAATAAAAACCTAAAACCTAAACCTAAAAAAATAAAATTAAAACCTAAATCTAAACCTAAAAATAAAAAATAAAACCTAAACCTAAAAAATAAAATCAAAACAAAATTGAACTAGAAAAGAAACCTAAACCTAAAAAATAATCTAAAATAAAAAACCTAAACTAAAATAAATAATCTCAAATAAATAAATAGAAAAAATAAATCTAAATAAAAATAAAAAATAAAAAATAAAATTAACTCAAATAAATATAAAATAATCATAATTAAACTTAAACCTATCAGTTTACTTAATTAAAAAAAAACCCTAAACCCTAAATCCTAAACCATAAACCCTTAACCCTAAAACTACAACCTTAAAACTTAAACCCTAAACCCTAAAACCCTAAACCCTAAATCCTAAACCTAAACCCTAAACTCTAAACCCTAAACCCTAAACCCCAAACCCTTAACCCTAAAACTGACAACCCTAAACCCTAAAGGCTAAACTAACCCTAAACCCTAAACCCCACGTATTGCTCCCAAACCTAAAGCTCCCCCAGAATGGGAAAAAACCCTTGATGGGTGGAATATCACCATCACTAGGATTAGAGGTTGGTGGGAGGAGCTGGAGGCGATTATGCGGTGGTGGTGGGGATGCAGGTGGTGTGTGGTGGATATGGAGGTGGTGGTTGGAGCAGTGGTGGTTATGGAGGTGGGCGGAGTGACGAAGGTTACAATCGTGGTGGTGACAGAGTGAGATATTAGGGATATAATGGTGGATCCCTCTACTCGAGAGGGGGTCATTCTGATGGGAACTAGAGAAACTAAAGAATGGATGATTCAATCTGGTGCTTACAGAATAGTGTCTTTATATAGTGAGATAGTCCTACTTATCTAGGTTTTCTAATTTGCTCTATGGGTGCCCAATTTTTATCTATGTCATCACTTGTGTCTTAGAAAACTTGGTGTGCTACTTGGTTGATGAAATTGAAAAGAAGAAATGTTGAATCTGAATTTGTTCTTTTTGTCAAAAAAAAACTTTAAACTTTAAACCCTAAATCCTAAACTAAAACTTAAATCCTAAACCTAAAACCTAAAACCTAAACCCTAAACCTAAAACCCTAAACCCAAAACCCTAAACCACAAACCATAAACACTAAATCACAAACCTAAACCCACAAACCCTAAACCACTTACCTAAACCCTAAACCCCAAATCCTAAAACCATAATCCCAAAACCATTTAAACCTAAACCCTAAACCCTAAACTCCAAACCCTAAACCCTAAACCCTAAACTAACCTTAAACCCTAAGCCATAAACTAACCCTAAACTGACCCTAACCCTAAACCCTAAACATTGAATAAAGATGTCATTAAGAGTAGATCTAAAGAATGACCTAATCCTAACATAATTATAGTAGCTAAGAAAATGCCTTCAAGAGACTTTCCCTTGACTATTAAAGATTTGAATACCCTAAACCCTAACCCTAGATCATATTATAACACCATATATTATAGTATAATGTAACATCATATACTTCATCATGTAGTGATGTAGTTTTGGATGTTATAAGATATTTTGAAATGTTTTAGTATGTTATGATATTGTGCCCATAGTCTATATTAATATAAATCATAAAAATATTAATTTAATAAATTAGATAATAAAATTTGTTAAATTTGAAGTGGGAACTTATACTATAATAAGTAAGATTTTGTGTTCAAAAAAATATTATATGTTGTAGCATAGTATAGCATCATATATCATAATATATTATTCTGTGCATTTTAAATTCTTTTAGTATTTTACAATCATGAAGTCAAGCCTACACTAGAAATATTTATAAAAATGTTGATTTAGACTTTAAAATGGTGGAATTTTGGCCAAATTCATAATAAGGAGAGCATGGAATCATAATATATTATTTCAATTTAAAATATGTAAGTGATACGACTAAAATATATAGTTTTTTATTGTTTAGATAAATTTAATGATTCTGTTATCTTAAGCAATCCCTTGTGATGTGATATGCAATATAATAAAATTTAATATGTTATAGTGTATTATAATATAGGATGCCATAACATAGTGTAGCATCATGCATTATAGCATACTATTGTGTATTACTGCTTAATGTTTAGCATATTTTAGGTTGTTATAGTATGATGTAGTAGAGTTTGTACTAGTATAATTCATAAAAATTTTGATTAATATGCTAAGATGATGGGATTTGGCCAAATTTAAGGTAAGTTATAGGGAACATCATTGGGGGTGTGCTATGGTGTGTCATTTAATTAAAAGAATGTAATTTTGCATCTGAAATAAATGTTCATTTTTCAACAAAAATTTATAATTTTATTGCTTAAAGTGATTCATTTTAAGGTGTAATGTAAGATAATATATTATATGAAAGCATACTGAAATATAATCTACATAACAATATAACTTGACATATATATGAATGTGGCAGTGTGTTACTAAATGTAATTGTACATTTTAGTATATTTTACTTTTGTTATAATACATTGGGTCAAAACTCACAAAAATGTTACTTTGAAGATGGAAGAATTTGGCAAAATTCACAGCACACACCAAGAAGCAACACAAAAATTATGCTATATTGTACCATTTCTAATAGAAAAATAACAATTTTACATCCAAAATGAACATTCTTCATATTTTGAGAAAATTTTGTTATTTGTTCCTTTTAAGTCATTCTAATGAGGTGTAATGTTGGACAATATATTATATTATAGCAAATTATAATATAACATCATATATTATAATATAATATAGTGTGTTAATTCACACTATAATATGTTTAGTATGATATCATACAGTTAGTTTGAGCTTGCACCATCACAAATCATAAAATGTTGATTACAATGTTAACATGATGTAATTTGAATGAATACATTATTTGTATTTTGGTTGAAGTATTAATGGTGTGCATAAGAGAAGAAATAAGATTTGATGAGAATTTCATGTCAAGGACATGGAGGGAGATTCTCTAGGGGATCACACATGCATTGGACATGACATGTGAGGGGTCTATGTTAAGGGCATAGAAGAAGAAAATTTGTTGGGGATAATGTTTGAATTTGATTTGATTATATGATTTATGTAAAGAAGATCCGCTAGGGATAAGAATCTATAATCCACTGGGGATTAAGATCCAATCAACTTTAATTAATTTTGTTTTAATTGATGTGGAGTCATATCTGCTAGAGATATGGGCTTGAATCACTATGGATTAGGTATATGAACCTTCCACTAGAAGCGAGGTTGAGCTATCTCCTTGATTGGGATTTGAGTTTGATTTCATATATTTGTTTGGGGATGTATCCATTGGGAATAAAAGTTTGGCTGGATTTCTTTGATTTAGACTCTATTAAGGGAGTTGGTTTAATTTGGCTCCACTAGGGAGGTTAGTTTTTGAATTTGATTTATTTACTTGACTTGTTCATATATGATTTGGGGCTCCAGAAAAATCAGATTGGGTTTACTTTAATCTACAATAACATATGGACCACATCGGTGTGATGGACCCAGAGAAGCTATATCAACTTTTTACACCTCATGTTTACAAATCCAAAGGGCTAGTCTACCAGCTGTGAGGTAGGGCTAGGTAACCTAGGGGTTTTCCTTTCAGTGTGCAATAACGGTTGTGCTAGGTTGAAGGTGTAGCAGACTTACATCTTCCAATGTGACTAACAACCGATGGGGTGACCTGTTGAATGCATAATAAATCAAACCTAGCCTAGGGCAACTATTGAGTGAATGCTACTGGGGACTTATGTCAACTCAAAAGTAGTTAAGATTAATTTTATTTTAATTTCATGTGGTTTGATTGCTTGGTTTAGTTTAATTTTGAATTGAGGGCATATTTGCTAGGGATGTGAGCTCGATCAAATTTGATAGATTTAATTTATGGACCATGTCGATGTGCGATGGACCCATTAAGAAGGGGCTATATCAGACTTGTCCTATCTTAGATTTACAAATCTAAAGGGATAGTCTACTAGCTTTGGGGTAGAGCTAGCCAACCTAAGGGGGGTTTATTGTAACTATCTAGGAAAAAGGCGTGAGATATACATCTTCTAAAGTAGGGAAAAATTGTTGGGGTGACCTGTTGGTAGCACAATAAATAGAACCAAACTTAGGGGAGACTACTGAGTGAATGTTGTTGGGGACTTATATAAACTCAAGAGTAGTCGATGATTCCTATAGGGAGTTTTACTAACACTGTCCTAAATATAGGATGCCTGCTTGGGAAAAGGTATTGCTAGGGGTGTCCTTCCTAATCCACAAGTGAATATATATTTTGTTTATATGTTTGTGTGGATCCTGTTGGTGTGCGAGGGACCACACTTAAAAAGGGCTATGTTAGCCTTGACCTATCACTAATTTACTAGACCAACAGGAGAATCTTCACATCCATAGGACAGATTCTCCAACCACACGGGTGGTTACTAGGAAAGGGGAATTATCTAATCTCATAGTAACCCGAGTAGTGTCTAAATGGGGTTGCAAATGATGTGATCCAAATATAGTGCCCACAGGCGAGGTACTACTAGTGGCATTATCTTGAGCCCTGGAATAGAAAGCCTATAGGTGTATGGTGGCCAACTCAAGGAGAAAGCATAGCAGACTTACATCTGCCATGAGTGGTGTACCCTAAGGCATGAGAACTAACCAACCTAAGGTGTATCCATCAACATGAGTGGTATATTTATCAGCACAATGAGAACTAACCAACTTAAGGTGCCTGTCACTGTGCAATGATCAATCTCAAAAGAAAGCATGTAAGCTTACAACTTTCCAAGTGGAACTGATCATTAGGATAATCATCGTTGGTGGGACATCTATCTAGAGACTACTAAATGGGGGGCCATAAGGAAGGACTAGACCCAAAATTAAAGCAATCAGGAGGGAAGGAGCTATTAGGGGACTTATCCTAAACCTTAAATATACTCAATCCAATTAGTGGATGAAGGATAATCCAAGAAAAAAGCATAGGAAACTCACATCCTTTTAAATGAAGCCAACATAAGGTAGCTTACCGGCCATGTAGTAAGGCCTACCGAACTAATAAGGTGCTTGTCGGTGTGCAGTGGCCAAGGAAGGAAAGCATAGCAGACTTACATCTTCCAAAGCAAGAAGATGACTGGGTGGCACACTAGTAGGGTAGCATGTTAGCCCGACCTAGAGCAGCTACTAAGTGAGTGTCACAGGGGGAGTTATCTCAACTCAGAGAAGCCCGAGATAAAAAATGTGTGTTGGTTTTATATGTTTGTGTGTATTTTGTGTTTGTATTGTGTCGATGAAGGATAGGACAATCCTTGGGTTCTTTACACCTACCCTAAACACATCATGGAGGATTCACAAACAAGAATACTTTTAACATTCAAGAGATTGAATTCAAGATGGAATTTTCATTAATGATAATTATTTTCAAACATGATTTTTAATATTTCTTTAAGTAGAGCCCATTGATTGGAAGCATTGAGTGCTCTCCCTTATGATTAATAAGATGTTAAGATCCTCTTTGGTAGGCCTTCTCTATGGTAAAAGGGCCTTCCCAAGTGGGTTCAAACTTGCCTCCCATCTTATGACGGACAATAATCAGTCTCCTTAGAACTAAAATAAGCTCTCCTACTTGAAAAGCTCTAGGATGGACCAACTTGTTGTGAGCTTGAATTATTTTAGCTTTGTACAACTTGAGGTTTTGGCATGCCTGGAAGCATCTCTCGTCCAAACCTTTGAGCTCTTCTAACCCTGTTCACTTGTGATCTTGCTAAGAATCATATTACAAGTGATGGGAGTTTAATATCTAATGGTAAAACAACTTTCAAAAACTTTAACTAAGCACTCATACCCATAAAACTTATTTGTTGTGAGTGTCTTCTTCAATATTTGGATGAGAGTTTTGTTGAAGGCTTTTGCTAAGCCATTTGCCCTCGGGTAGTTGGTAGTAGATTATCTCCAATCTATGCTGTGTATCTGGACAAAGTTGTTGATCTCCATGCTCTTAAATGCAATAAAATTATCAAATATAATTCATCGAGGTACTTTGAACCTATATTCTATATGGTTCCTAAAAAATTGGAGCACATGCTGAGCTGTGACCTCCATAAGCAGAATCACCTTCACCCATTTAAAAAAGTAGTCAGTAGTAGCTATGATGAACTGATGACCCTTGAAAGAAGGAGGATCAATCTGACCCATTATGTTGGTACCCCAACACTCAGATGGCCATGAGGCCAATGTAGGATGTAGATTGTTGGGTGGTTGGTGCAGGACCACACCGTGTATTTGACATTGGTGGCATCGCCTAGTATCCATACAATGTTTGATCATCGAAGGCTAGTAGTATCCTAGTCTCTTGATCTTGGCTTTCATCTTCGGACTAGATTGGTTAGCTCCACATAATCTTGAGTGTACCTCAGTCATGATCTTATGGGCTTGTGCTTGTCTAAATAATGTAAGCACATATGATCGAAAGACTGCTGATATAAGACACCATCCATAAGAGTGCAGGAAAGTGCTTTCTGCTTCAGCTGATGGGCTTGGGACTTCTGTTGAGGTAATTTTCCTTTATTTATGTAATCCATGAATGGTTGCCTCCAATCTAACTCCTCATCCTTCTTGGCAATGGCAATCTCCCCTTCAAGAGAGTACTTTTTGATGAGTTTAATATCAATAAGGGATAAGACTTGTTTAGTTTAGACCTTTATTGATATGAACACATCCTCCAAACCTGCTAACTCCTTGGCAAGCTTTGCTAAAGAATATGTTACGACATTCTCACCTCGAGGAATCTTATAAATTGTAACCTCTGGGATTTGAGCCAACAACTCCATGGTGTACTTGTGGTAGTGATGGAGCTTAGGCTTTATAACCTTATAGGACCTAAAAATTTGGTTGATAATTAGCTGAGAATCCCTGAAGATGTTGATGTTCGGATGCTTGGAATAGACTAATCTAGACCAATTAGAGCTTCATATTAGCTTCATTGTTGGTACAAGGATTGGGAGGATGATATGAGAATATGATCACATCAGTTGAGTTAAGAACTATTCTTGGAATAGTAGATTATGGTTCTTCTCTCTTTGAGAGGAAGCCATCAAAGTACATCTCCTAGCAGTGAATGCTAGTCTCCCCTAAGTTTATGATTTATTCATCTGGGAGATCATCACTAAGTAGAGAGTCAGCAGGAAGTGGGTGTGCTACTAAGATATCCGCTAATGCTTGTCCTTTCAGCACACAAAGGGGTATGAAAGTAATGTTAAACTGTGAGAGGATCATGGACCATCATGCTAACCATCTAGGTTGCATCGACCATCTTATGAGATACTGTAGTGGATTGATTCTGGAGATTAAGTTCACTTTATAAGGAAACATGTAGTGTTGTAGCTTCTGCGATGTAAAGATTAAATCTAGGCAATACTTCTAAATGGGTGGATAATTAGCCTCAGATGCGATTAGGTGATGGTTGAGGTAGTATAGTGCATTTTCCTTCTTCATTCTTGGCGGCCAACAAAGAACCAAGAGTCATCTAATGTAGTAGTGTAAAGTATGAGCGGCTTAGGATAGGGCTACTAGAACCATGTCATCAAGTAATGATTTCTTCGAAGGCATGCTCACACTTATCATCCCACTTGAACTTGGCATCCTTTCTGACAAGTGCTGAGAATGGATGACATCTTCCTGATAGGCTAGATATAAAGCATCTTAGATATGCCAACCACCCTTGGAATGATCTGAGTTGAGTTAAAATTTTAGATGGTGGCATTTCCAATATCACCTTGATCTTCTCTAGATCAATTTTGATTCCCTGGTGTCGGACAACAAACCTAAGAAATTTCCCTGAAGCTGCTCCGAATGCACACTTCAAGAGGTTCATTTTGAGGTTAAATTTTCTAAACTTTTTAAAAACTACTCTCAAGTCAAAGGGATAGTCTTCCTTTTCTCTACTTTTGCAACAAGATCATCGACATAGCACTCAACTTGATGATGCATGAGTTCATTAAATATTTGAGTGATAGCCCACTAGTATGTAGCACTACCATTTTTAAGGCTGAAAGGCATGACCTTATAGCAATAGATTCTAATTGGGGTTCTCAAAGAAATGTTTCTTTCATCTTCAAGGGCTATATTTATTTGGTTATATCGAGATGAGCCATCCATGATAGAGAAGACTGCATGAGATGAGGCAATGACCACTATCAGCTCCGAGATTGGTAGTGGAAATTCATCTTTTGGACATGCCTTATTTAAATCTCTAAAATTGATGCATATGTGAATTTGGCCATTCTTTTTCTTAACTGAGACGATGCTGGCTAATTAGGTAGGGTATTTTTCTTTTCGAATGAAGCCAGTATCAATCAATTTTTTGACTTCATAAATGACCTGTTGTTTTATGTCTAATCTTATGCATCTAAGAGCTTGCTTGATAGGGTTAGCAGTAGGCCCTTTTCCTAATTTATGGACTGCTATGTTAGGAGCCAATCTAGGAATCTCTTCATAACTCCATGCAAAATAGTCCTCAAACTTCATGGATAACCTAACTAAGTCATTAGTTTTAATTTCATTCAACAAAGAACTGATGTATGTTGGATGTGGATCTTCTTCAGTTCCTAAGTTGATTTCATTGAGCTCGTCGATGGTTGACTTGATCTCTTCTTCGAACTTTGGCAGTGCATCTTTGACTTCAAAATCATCTGGATCATCTGAAGTTTCTAAGCATAGCTTCTCATATGAGTTAATGTGATTTGAAAAGAACCTAACAAATTCTAAATTATTGGTGATGACTAAGAAATAATTGTTATCATCGACTAGACCCACTATTCTGAATCCTAGTCCCAGACTTGATTGAGAGCTTTTTCATTTGTTCTTTCATATTATTTCAAAGTAGTCTGACCTATGCTTTGAACAAGTATGTGGGATTAACCCTTTCTTCGCTAAATTATGAACACAAGGCAAGTACCAATCAAAAGGTAATTCTCTTAAATCTTTATATGAATCATCCTCAAGTTCTACATCAACTTCTTGACTTGAGGATGATTCTCCCAGAAAGAACCTCTAAATCTTCACACCTGTGGATGACTTAGGGGCTTCCTTTACTACCAAACCCTCAACTTTTTTGAGAAGAAAGTGGGGATAGAGCTAAGGTTCCCAACCGATGCCTAACTGTATCACATATAGACTTGAATAAACTTATGCTTTGCTTTGGAGCCTGGTCTTCATCACTATCTAACTCAAGTGCCACCTCCAAGGGAATCTACTGTCGAGAAGAGCTGGCTGGTGTGCTAACCATATAATACTCATCATATGAACTAGATTATATGTCTATATGGATAGTAGTTACACTCCTGGTAGTTGGGATATATCTTCTATTGGATGACCAATTAGGAGGTTTTCCACCCTTGGGTCTGCCTCTGAATGGGCCTCTTCCTTTGCGTGGTGAAAGTCAGGTAGTCTTACCCATATGTTTGAATGGAGTAAAGAATTGTGGGTGAAATCTAATGTTAGGTTCCACTTCCTCCTCCAAGTCTATTTCTGCTGCCTTTTATCTTAATTTTCATTTTTTTCTTTTCTTTTCTTTTTCTTTTTCTATTTATTTTTCTTTTTTTAAATTTTTAAACTTTTCCCAAGTTTGCGAGAATAGGCTTGTTGATTTTGAGGGAGGTAGTAAGCCGCATCCTCATATATGCCAACCTCATGAACTATAAATTACTTAAAGATCTCTTTTGACATAGCAGATGATCCCACCTCTCAAAAACTTCATACACTAATGTAGAGAGGATGGTACTATATTATTCTCATGTATCCATGGTCTCCCGATCAAAGCATTGAAAGATGTATCCAAAACTTGGCTTTGATTTTCCAATCATCTATCTCCAAGGGCAACACTATAGAGCCTAAGATTGACCTCACTTTTGGAGTCTGATTCAATCTTCCCATCTTAGACTTAGAATCTAGATACTAACACTTTAGTCATAAGACACTTCTAATAATTTGGTAAACACTTAAGCTAAGCCTAAAGACTTAGAAGGGTTAACCATAGGATTAGGTTATGCCTCGAGGATTAGGATAATCCACCTACCTTACAATCCAATACATGTTCACCTTCTCAAACTAAACCTCAAGTTCAATTCAAACATTAAAATCCAAATCCAAACCCAAATTCCAAAACCAAATGATTGAAGCCCATGATCAAATCCAAACTTGAAACCCTTCCTAAGCCATATGACCTATCCCAAATACTTAGCCAACTCTTAATCTAAAAAAAATCCAAAATAAATTATTATTTTTTCATAATCAATTTAGATCTTCAATCATCTTCTTAAATTTAAATCAAATCTACATTCAAATGATCAAAACTAAATGAAACTAAATCAAATTAAATCAAAACCCTTCCTAAGCCATATGACCCATCCCATGGACATAGCCAAATCTTAATCCAAATCAAGTCAAAGTCAATTGATTTTCTCATAAATCAATCATAATTTCAATCAACCTCACAAATTTAAATGAAATATACATTTAAATCATAAAAACTAAATCAAACCAAATCAAAATCCAAACTTAAGCCACATGACTCAACTCCATGGACTTAGCTAAATTCCTTCATTCCATAACCCAAATTCAATTGATTTTCTCATGAATCAATCATACCTTCAATCATATTTACAAATATAAATGAAATCTACAATCATCAAGCCAAACCAAAATCAACCAAAATCAAACCCAACTTAACCCTTTTGACTTGAAATGTTCAAATGAACCAAAACCCATTTAAACCCAAGCCAATTGCAATTGAATTTATATATCAATCCCAAATCCATATATAAACTCAACTAAATCAAATTCAGGCCAAAATCAAGATAACTAAACCCAATTGGTCCACTTGACCCAAAGTGGCCAATTGACATATTTGTGCTAGGTTCTAATCCTACCCAAATTGGATTGAACCAAGCCCATCAAAACCTCCCAACATGATTGTTGATCACCTTAGGTTGATCAATCGTGACAAATTAGGTCAAACCAAGTCAATTTGGTCATTTAACCAAGTCAACCCCATAACCCATATGAACCCAAACTAGCCAAATTATAACTTAAGCCAAATCCCTTGAAACTAATGATTCATGCCAAATCAAAATCAATATTTGAATATGACTTGACCTTTAATTGAGTGAAACCAAACCCAATTGGTTTTCTTGACCCAAGTTGACCCAAATTGACCTAAAATACCAAATTGGGTCAAATCAAAATATAAATCAAATTGATTGCAACCAATGGCTCAAGTTCATTCTAAATTGATATTTGAACTTGACCAAAGCCATGATTGGACCCATTAACCTACTTATCCCAAATTGACCTAAATGTTCATGCTGGCCTAAATAAAACCAAATCCAAATTAATTGAAATCAAAGCCTACAATAATCTTCAATTGGTCAACTAAACCCAAACCAACAACTAACCCAAGCCAATTTGGCCAATTTGGCCAATTCGATCATATTGGTCAACTTAACCCATTTGACCCAAATGAATTCAAATGAGCCAAAATCAAATCTAAGCCAAACTAAACCAAACCAATTGAACAAAACATCCCAAATGATCATATGAACTTGACCCAACCCTTGGTTTGACCTAATTTGACTAATTGGTCAACTTGACCCAACCTAATTTGACCTAAATTAGTTAAATTGAGCCAAACTTAACCAAATCAACTCCAATTGGCTTGAAATTTGGGCTAACCCACTTTTGGCTCATTTCAAATCTACCTAAATCAAATAAAATGCCAAATGATCATTCTACCCTTGGGTCAAGAGCATCACATTAGATAAATCACCCATGTAAGTGGTCATTTCCATTCCTTGGCCACTTGGTACTCTCCCAATGGTCCACCTAGGCACCTAGGACACTGCCCAACATGACCCAAGGGGTGGTTGAGTTATCCATGACCCATTGGAGTGAAAACACCTCACCCTCCCCATTAGAGCAATTGACACACTTGATTCCTCTTTTGCAGCCACCTCCACACCTTCAACCAACAAAGCTGAGCCAACTCACCTCCTCCCTGCCACCCACTACTCCCAAAGATGGTTAGACGACCACTAAAATCCAAACTCGATCCCACCATCCAATCAAGATGAAGAGGAGTATACACCTCATTTCCACTCAAACACACACAAAATCATTCCTAAGAGCCCTAGCTACCCAAGACGAGCCGTTAGAGCCATTCCCTAAGCTCCGAAGCTCATTCTTTGATCAAAAAATGCCATTCCCATCTGTCCCAAAATAAGACACTCCCATTTCTAACCTAACTTCCCTATTCCTCCATTAAACTCAAATTAACTTTGCACTCACCTTCTCTAGGCCTCATTGAGCAAGAATGAATCATCACCCAAGCTTCCTGAGCACTGGAGGTGGGATTTCAATCAAAGTTGAGCTCCAAATCATCAGTTCATGGCCTTCCAAGTGAATGTCAAGGAATTGATCAAATTGCTGCTCAATAAGGCTTTGTCTCCACTAGATGAAGCTTTCTCAATAGTTTGAGCTGCCGGTCTTGAGCTCTGGCAAGGTATGCTTCCAAAATTGATCCTCAAGCCAAAATGGGTTGGAGCTTTTTGAAGAAAACTTGCATCTCATGTGATCTTGACCGTTGGATCCCCTCCGATCGATGTCATGAAGGTGTGGGATCATTTTGGAGTTGATCGAGCTAATGTAAGCTTAGATCAAGTGAGCAATGGAGGATGGACTCCATTCTCCCTCACTCATGTGACATTAGATCACATACTGTCTGTTCCACATGATCAGAATAGACAATCATGATTAGATCCGCTAGATTGATCTAATTTAATCTTATTAATCCTTGATTAATCGTAGATCGGATGGTGGACGAGAAAGCACATCCACCACCGCCACATAGGTACTAAGTTAGATAAGTTTTAAGTAGCCAATGTCGATGTGCCACGTCAACGCGCTACGTGGTTCCAACATGATTAGGCAATTAGGCTTAATTAATCATTTTTAATGGCTCAAACTTCTAAAACTCTTAAAAAATCATAGAGAAATAAAAAAATGATAATAAATACTCATTTCAAAGATATTTTAGAAGAATTAATTAAAAATGATCTTAACTAATTTTAAAAGTAATTAAAGTTTATTTGCAAAATTTATTAGTTTAATTACTCCTCAATTACTTAAGCAATTAATCCTAAATTTTATGGGTTAATTTAATGGGATGGCCTTTGCCTCCCATGATTTTCATGAGATTTATTGCTCACTTAATTAAAAAAATTGACTAATTAAATCTGAACTACTCTTTTAAGTTAATTAATGATTAGTTAATCCCATGAATAGTAATAAATAGGTTAATTAAGTTTATTAATCATTGTTCAACAGTAAGTAAACTAAGGAATAGGGTTGGGACCCCTATCCCTAAGTTCATTTCACCCTTTTTTAAAATGAAATTAATTAATATTTAACTAATTAATTAAATCACTTAATCAAATTGAAATCATAATCACATCAAACCTTACTTAATTAAATCATGGGGTAGATCTTTAGGTGTTTAATAGCCTAAAGGAGTTTAATGAAATTATGGTTAGTCCACATGTGTGGGAAAATAATAAGCATAATTAATTAAGTCCCTTAATCTAATTAACTATTAATCATGAGCAAATTACATTAGGCCCCTTTTATTTCCTAGGATCATTGCAAGTTTATTTTCCATGCATATCATGTTGGCTTATAATTATTTAGTTAATTACTTTATGGTGACATAAGTAAGGGTAATTAATTCATCTAATTAAGGCTTCAACTTAATTACATTTCCTTAAATTAAATCAAATCACTAATGTGGGAATGGGTTTAAAACAACAAGTGATGCTTTCTCTTCTCCTCTTTAAATCAAATCAAATGCAAAACTTAATTAATATAGAAGCTTTGGTTTTCTTTAAATAATCATATTTGATTTGATTGTCCTTAAGAACTAGTTTGGTTGAATGAATCACATGCTTATATTTGATTCTCCTCTTTCCAATCATCTTAAATTTGGTATGTCATTTGAATTCATGCATCTAAAATCAAGTAAAATAAAATGGATTTCCTTTATGTAAGCTTGCATGTGTTGAGTTAATTTAATATATGCGTGGCTATTATTACTATTAAATCCAAATGTATTTTTCAAAAGTTTATAAATGAATAATAATATGTGTTATGATGCTAGTTATAAATATATAAGGAATGCATGTGCTTATAGCTTAAGTGTATGAATGTTGAATGTTCTCTTTCCTCTATTCATGTGTTGATTTATATAAGATTGAATGGTAATGGGTATATAGTTTGGACATCCCAGGAACACGAGGCTTTAGCTAGCCCAAGGAGGTCATTTGATTACCTCACGTTTTGCTTTCTGTACCCATTTGATTTCATTCTTATGTATTTCAACATTAGAATTAGGATAGAGGTTTAATTCATATATATAAATGATTCAATAAAAAAATATACAATCTTAGCATGGTTTTCTTTCTCTCATTTATGTATACATCCATGTATGTCCAAGAAAACCAAGTATATTGTTTGGACATCCTGGGAATATGAGGCTTTAGTTAACCTCAAGGTGGTCATTTTATTATCTCACATCCTTGGTTTTAACAATGACTTACTTATCTTTGTAAATGTATATGTATATGTGAATAGTGAATGAAAATCCCATTTTACATTAAAATTGCATGCATTCATAATTGACTAACTGGTTGAATTAATTATCCATATGATTTGGAGCTTACTTTTTATGATCATATACGAATTTGCATATGTTTGAATGTAGATGGGTATATAGTCTGGACATCCCGAGAATACGAGGCTTTAGCTAACTTCAAGGAGGTCATTGGATTACCTCACTTCCTTAGTTTAATAACGGCACATGCCTATTTAATTTCATTCTTATGTCAATTTTGTATAAGAATTTGGATAAAGTTTTAAATTAATATGTTTAAATAATTCAATCAAATAAAATATAAATTTTAAACATACACATACATTCATCATTTAAGTATGCTAAAATATGTTGCATGTATAGATATACTTAGGATTAAATCATAAGCATGTTACATGTGATGGAAAGGATTGATTTAATATATGTCATGTGGTAGTAATTCAATTAAATTAATCATAAGATGCCTTTCATTTTGAATAGGATTATTTAAAGTGAACCTAAACTTAAGATTAATTAAATCATTTAATAAGCCATTCATTAAAGAGAACTAAATCAAGTTAATATACTTTAGAAAGTGACTTAAGGTAGGGATGAAAGAGGGCAATCCTCCTTTATACCACTTAGTTGTTAAGTGTAATCAAATGAAATAAAAGAAAACACAAATTAAAATTCTCAAATCAATTAATCTACTTCAATTGAAATCTACCTTTCATGCTAGATTGAATTCTTCTACATATAGAAAATACAACACTAATGCCTAACAAGACTTAGCCTTATAATTAAGTCACCACTTATAGCTCTAAGTTAGGACGATATATGATGTGGTGTATGTTTTCTTTCATGATGAATTATTTTAGATTAGATGTTAGGGAGTATGCTTCTTAGACTGGATGATTGGCCAATATTAACCTAATCATGTTCCTTGCAGGTGATTATACTTAAGAAATTCTTAAAAAAAAATGTGAATGCTCTTTTTGCAAGTTGCTTAAATCCTTAAGCATAATCAAAGTTAGAGTGGGCTTAGTTACCCATAGGTGCTAGTCCAAATTATAGCTTGGGATTATTTGTATATTTAACTAACCTCCATTTTGCAGGTGTAGTTAGATTTACATTTCCCACATAAGTATAATTTTTACAATAGGAATTAGGATTAGTGCTATGAGGGATTAGGATGAGTGGCGAAGGCTTTGTCGGTGCCTATGATGCCTTGAAGCAAACCCATCAAAGAAGGAACCAAATCAAAAATGGAGATATGAAGAAAGAAGACCTCGATAGCATTTAATACAAATTATAATTATTCTTTCATATTCTAGGTTGTATAAGGGTAGAGCTCCCCATCTTTTCTCTTTTGGGGTAGTACAGCCATCCTTTTATTCTTTTATGATAGTTTATATAATTGTTTGATGTTATGTTTATATTGTGCATTAGGATGGCAAGCTTTTCATAGTTAAATGATTGATGCTTTAATGTAGCTTGGATACTGAATAGGCTCTTAGGATAAAAATAACTTTTCTACCCAACTAATCACTCATAACTAAATTTTAAACAACTCATAACCTCATCATAAAGCCTAAGACATAAATAAGATAATTAAAATATTTAGCAACCCCTTAGCTATATGGTTGTATGTTTCACATCATGCATGCATATTCTTTCTCTCTTGAACATGAAGGATCTCCATCCTCGCACGTTAAAGGAATGCTTGACCTCTGAGGGCATCCCTTGTGGTGGAGAACACCAACTTATAGTTGATTTGACCCATAACCTATTTCATCATGCATTTAGGCATAAGAAATCTAAAGCCTCTATCAAAATGATGTGTCTAAAATGAAATAAAATTTGAAAAGATTTTGCATCTATAGATTAAGTCATATGCTCATAACACTCATGCTCTAGTCTCTTAGGGAGTGTGTTTAGGACTTTAGTCTCTTTCTAATTAAATAAGTACTCTAGCAATCTTACAATTCATAAGATCAAACTACATAGTTTTAAAATCATAGGAGGAGTTAGCTGGCAGTCATTCTAGGCGATTATAAGTCTAGAAGTTAGACAATTTATTCTCTCTTATGGAGGTAAACCCTTATGTCCACCTGTCGCTTAGATTTAGGTCATGCTAAAGCTCTCTAAATTTAGGATCTG
Source organism: Cymbidium sinense (assembly GCA_021442155.1). NCBI lineage: Eukaryota > Viridiplantae > Streptophyta > Magnoliopsida > Asparagales > Orchidaceae > Cymbidium > Cymbidium sinense. The sequence continues at coordinate 77,538,026 of CM038214.1, forward strand.
ATGTACCTATTTACTTCGGGCTACGAGCATAAATCCTCACCCCTTAAGCATTCCCATAACTTTATGTTGGTTGATTATAAGCCCTAGTAATCTAATTAAATTTCAACTCAAAATATATAAATCTCCTCAACTTCAAAATTCTAAAGCCCAACCATAGGATATATTTGAATGCTCACTAGGCTTCGTAGTATCATGAGCATTTCCTACTTATTTCATTTGGATTCCACAAATATGACTTCTCCTTGAGCTTTCCAAATACAACCAATCTTTTGATAGTCTAACCTTGAAATCTTTGGAGATGATAATTGTTTACTTTAATCAAGAGTATTCTTAAGACATTTCTTTTTCTAAGATGTAATTAACTATAGAGGCTTGCCTCCATATGGAACTTAAGAACCTAGTTTAATATAAACCTTGCTTTATTCATCCATGTAAAGTAGGGAAAAAATCTCTTGTACATTTGAAGACCCATCATGCCTTAGGAGTCCTTATTATGTGATTAGGTCCATTGTATGATGATGCCTCTATCTTTCGAGATAGTACATAATACCTCAATGTTGTACTCAATCACCTTAAAAGTACCCCTACGATGCATGACCTCATTGAAAAAATAAACATCCAAGGCTCTCTTTTGTTATTGAATCCTCTCAACATCATCCTTTTTGGACATGTCGATCCTCCAGTAGGCAAGGGTTCTTAGACTCATAATCTAGATTGATACAGGTCAACAAAAACTCTGGATAGCTTGTGTCTGCCAACATCCGTTGTAATGTAATGAGGCGGTTGTGCTCAGTCATCCCTAAGAGTAAGTCTTCTTCATTAAATGTAACTCTTAAGATGTCTTTCGAGTGGCATGCCTCCTCTTTAGTAGTGGTCAGCTGAGGTAAGCATATCTCTAGATCAAGTAAGGCCTTGATTAGAGATTTCCTCATCTCCTTTGGACAAGGGTTTCATAAATGCTTAACTGAAAACTTTCTAAGGTGAGCTAGGACATTGTAATCAACTCTGGTCCTCCAAGCATATCCATGGGTGAGGCATCCTATGAAGGGCTATCTGCTGGAACCAATGACTTGATTACCCTTATCTTTGAGGTGCTACCCTAGGAGGTAGAACTTTGCCACTGTGTAGGTTGACTTCAGTGTCTTCTTAGAATGATGAGCTTGTGGAAAGTTTTACCTTCTCATCGGGCATACCTACAGCTTCTCCTATGGGATCCTCAGAGTCAGTTGACTCCAAGTCAATCTCAAGAGGTGACCCTGATTGATTTAGAGAAGGATAGTTTGACTATGAAAAAAAAAAAGGATCAAAACTACTAGAGCTATTATTTTTTATTTAGACTGGGCCTTTCAATAGGAACAAAATCAAGAGCATCAGAAGTGGACAATATATAAGTAGAATTAGCTTTTTTCATTAATTTTTTTTGGGTAGAGCTATATGATAGAAATCAAGTAAGCGGAGTAAGGGATTTAGTGCCTTATCCATAGATAAATCACTCCTGCTGGTAGAAGAGGAGCTAGCAGAAGAGGTGGTAGTTGTAATGGTGGAGGGAGTATTTGACTCGGACGGTGGCTACACTTCTGGACTATCCTGGGAAAGTATGGTGATTTCTAGTGAGCTATCACCCTCACGATCCTTTGCAACTAGCAAGCCTTCCTTGGTTGAGGTTTGAGCTACTTTAGGCACTAGGAAAGCTTCTTGATCTTAGAAATTATCTTCTTAGAGGGTCGGGATAGGGAGATATCCTAACCTTCTTTGGTCTTAAGAGGGTCGCAAGTATCCCCAAGGATTACTCTAACAGAAATAGATGGTTATTCTAATAAATATTTCTTAGGGATAACTATGTATCTCAACTTGTAGCTGCGCTCAAGCTAGTCCTTAAAAGTGATACAATCCTCTAAGACATGGCCTAGTAGGAGGCGGTAAGGGAAATAGCTAGGATCATCACTCTAGCCCACTTTCTTCGGCCTCTTAGGCTCTGGTAACTAAAAGTCAAGTTTATTTAAGAGATTCTTAAAGATTTTCCTAACTACCTCCCTCTCAAATGAATAAGGCTAATTCAATATATCAGCAAGAGTAGGTGGAAAGTAGCAATGGATATGAATACCACTATTGGTAGAGGTGGTGGAAATGGTCATTGTGTCATTCGGTGGTGATTATGATGGCGAGGTGGTGGAAGAGGAGGTGGCAAAGGAGGCTCAGGCTCTCTCATGAACACTTTTGGTCTTCCCTTTATCCATACAATCCAACTTCTTCTTAAACACCTTCTGTAGCTTGGGCCTAGATGATTAGTCGGGAAAGGGCAAGCTTTGCTTCCTCTTGTAGAAATTTGTTGATTAATTTATCGAATGTTTTGATTGTAAAGTCCTTAAGCACAATGGCGATCGGACCATGGATATTCTTGAGAAGAATCTCAATGGCATGCTATTCGAACAATGTTGTTTTCATTTCATGCTCAGGTTGCACCACTTGAGAATGTAGTTAACAAGGGACGCATTGAGTTTATGTTTCTCTACAAGGGCACTATCACCTCTATTGAGCTCCAGCCTCTTGATGAAGAGGTGCTCCAACTCGACAAAGGCTTCATCAAACCGTTGGGATTGCACCAATCAAATGCAACACTGACTACTAATAAAAAGCGAAGAGGCTGTTGCTACTAGATGTTGCAATACCCGGCTCTAAAGTTTGCAATGTGTTATCGTGGGTTCCCACTGCCATCAAAGATCTTGAAGGATGGTGGCACAATACCCTAAATAAAATAAAAACTAAATAAAAACCTAAACCTAAGAATTAAACCTAAAAAAAAAAAAAAAAAACCTAAACCCTAAACTAAAAAAAGCTTAAACCTAAAATAAACAAATAAATTAATCCTAAACCTAAACTAAAAAAAACTAAACTATAATAAATAAAACCTAAACATAAACCTAAAATAAACTAAACCTAAACCCTAAACTAAATAAAATAAAATAAATTAAAAATAATCCTCAACCTAAACTAAAAAAAAACCTAAAATAAACCTAATAAAAAAAACTAAACATAAAAGAATAAAATAAAACCTAAACTAAACCTAAAATAAAAAATAAAACCTAAACCAATAAAATAAAATAAAACTAAATAAAAAAATAACATAAATAAACCTAAATAAACTAAGATAAAATACCTAAAGTAAATAAATAAACCTAAAATAAAATAAATAAAAATAAAACAAAAAATAAAACCTAAATAAAATAAAATTAAAATAAACTAAAATAAATAAAAATAAACTAAAACTTACTGCTGGTTTACTGATTTAAAAAAAATAAGCCTAAATCTGGGCAGTGAGCCTGCTGACCTAAACTGAGCCACTGATACACTAAACCTACCCACTATGCTGGGCCAGGCCCTGCTCTAGCCATACTAAAACTGATCACCACTAAACTGAGCTGAGCCCAAACCTGACACTAGGCCTAATACACCCTGCCTAAACCACCAAATGGGCCAGACCCATCACACCAGGCCCCTGACCCTTGACCATAACTCCAAACCCTAACCTTAAGCTACCCTAAATAACCCTACTGACCTAAACCACAGGCCCAATAAGCCACTAAACTGAGCCATAAACCACACTGACCCTGACACTAAACCCCTAACCCTAAACAAACCATGAGCCCTGGGCCCTGATCCCAAACCCTAAACCCACAACAAAACCTAAACTAAACTAAATAAAACCTAAAATAAATAAATACCTTATAAATAAATAAATAAAATAAAAACATCTAAAACCTAAACATAAACCTAAAATAAAAATAAAAAATAAAATAAAAATAAAATAAACTAAACTAAAAATAAAATAAATCAGGTTATAAAACCTAAATAATAAAAGTGTAATAAAATAAAATAAAATAAAATAAAATATAAACTAAATAATAACCTAAACCTAAAAATAAATCTAAAAATAAAACCAAAAATAAATAAAAATAAAACACAAACCCTAAACTAAAAAAATTAAACCTAAAAATAATAAAATAAACAAAATAAAATAAACCTAAACCTAAACTAAATTAAACTAAACTAAAATAAATAAAACTTAAATCTAAACCTAAAAAAACCTAAACCCTAAACTAAATGAATAAAATTAATAATAAACCTAAACCTAAATTAAAAATAAAACCTAAAAATAAACTTAAAATAAAACCCTAAAACCTAAACCCTAAAAGCTAAACCCTAAAAATCTAAAAACCTAAACCTAAAATAAATAAAACCTAAAAATAAAAATAGAAAATCTAAAAAAAAATAAATTGAAAACTAAAAAGAAAAAATTAAAAAGAACTAAAATAAAGTAAAATAAAAACTAAATAAAAACCTAAACCTAAAATATAAACCCTAAAAAACATAGAAAAAATAAATAGAAAATAAAACTTAAATGTTAAACTAAAAAAAACCATAAACCTAAAATAAACAAAATCAAATAAACCTAAACCTAAACTAAAATAAGTAAAACAAAACCTAAAATATACTAAACCTAAACCCTAAAAAAATAAAATAAATAAACTAAAATAAACCTAAGCATAAACTAAAAAAAAAATAAACCTCAAATAAAACCAAAACCTAAGCCTAAAAATAAAATAAAACCTAAACTAAACCTAAAATAAAAATAAAACCTAAACCTAAAAGAAAATAAAATAAAACTAAACTAAAATAAATAAATAAACCTAAAAAATAAACTAAAATAAAAAACCTAAATTAAATAAAATTAACCTAAAATAAATAAAATAAACTAAATAAAAAAAATAAACCTAAATAAAATTAAAGAAAACTAAAATAAATAAAATAAACTAAAACAAAAAAACCTAAATAACTTTAAAAAACCCTAAACCTTAATCCCCAAACCCTAAATCCTCCCTAAACCATCTACTAAGCTAAAAACCATAAACTTAATCTACCTGACCACTAAACCATTGCCAAATAATCACTAAATAAACCCCTACCACACCTCCTATAACCACTGACCTAACTGACCCTTAAACCCTAAACTATAAATCCTATACTAAACCTGACTACACCCTCCTTAAAACTAACCACTACTGACTCCAAACTACCCTACCACTACCTTGCCCTAAACTCCTCACTCTCTAAACCCTAAACCCTAAAACCCTGAGCCACTACTACCCTAAACCTAAACTACTACCTAAACTAACCTAAAATTCCTAAAGTAAATTAAACCTAAATAAATAAAACATAAACATAAATATAAATAAAATAAATAAACCTACTCTAAAACCTAAACCTAAACCTCAAAATAAAATATAATAAAAATAAAAATAAATAAAATAAAATAAATAAAACCAAAAAATAAAAAAATAAAATAAACATAAGAAAAAGCCTAAATAAAATAAAACTAAACATAAAATAAAATAAAATAAACCTAAAAATAAATAAAAAACTAAATAAAACCTAAAAAAAATAAACCTAAAATAAATAAAAAAATAAAACCCAAACCTAAAAGAAAACTAAACCTAAAATAAAATAAATTAAACAAAATAAAATAAACTTAAACTAAAATGAACTAAACTAAAAGAAATAAAACCAAAACCTAAACCTAAATAAACTAAACCCTAAACTAAATAAAATTAAATTAAAATAAACCTAAACTAAACTAAAATAAAACCTAAAATAAAATAAATAAATAAATAACTAAATAAAAATAAATGATAATAAAATAAAAATAAAATAAAGTAAAACTAAAATAAAATAAATAAAATAAACTAAATAAAACATAAACTAAAATAACCTAAAATTAGCTAAAATACCCAAACCTCTTTCCTAATAAATCCAAACTACCCACTAAAGCTAAACCCTAACCTATAGGCCTTAGGCTAACCCTGGGCCCTTAAACCACTCCTGGCACCCAACTCTGACCTGACCTGACACTAAATCCTGGGCCTGGGCCCTCTGAGCCACCCCAAGACCCACTACACTCTGACCCTGGAGTCATGACCCCAGGCCACCAGGCCCTAAAGGCAGGACTGCTTACCACAAACCTAACCCTGGTGACTGAGTTCTGGGCCCATCCTACCTAAAACTAAACAACCCACCTCTAACTCCAAATGCTGACCATGCTAAACCTAAAACCCCAAACCCTAAACCCCCAAAACTCTGATGCTAAACCCCTAAAAATAATTTGTAAACCTAACCCTAAACCTAAACCCTAAAACCCTAAAATACAAAAACTTAAAACTAAAGGTAAATAAATCTAAAAAATAAAATAAAATAAAAACCTAAATAAAATAAAACCTAAACAAAAAACCTAAACTAAACCTAAAAATAAAATAAATAAAAAAAAATAAAATAAATTAAAATAACCTAAAACTAAAAATAAAATAAACTTAGAATAAAACATAAATAAACTAAATGTAAAATAAAAAATAAATAAACCTAAAATAAAATAAAATAAATAAAACCTAAATGAAAAAATAAACCTAAAAATATAAAAATAAAATAAAACCAAAACTAAAAGTAAAACTAAACTAAACCTTAAAATAAAACATAAATACCTAAACTAAATAAACTAAACCTCACTAAACTAAATAAATAAAATAAAATAAAATAAACTAAACCTAAACTAAAGAATAAAACCTAAAATAAACCTAAAAAATAAAACTAAAAATAAAACCTAAAACCCTAAACCACAAAAAAAACCTAAAACTAAACTAAATAAAACCAAAAAATAAAATAAATAAGAAAACTTAAATAAAAATAAATTTTAAAAATAAAATAAATAAAAACATAAACTTAAACCTAAACCTAAGCCTAAAGCTAAAAAGAAAATAAAATAAAATAAATAAAAAGTAAACTAAGATAAAAGAAATAAAAACCTAAACTAAACTAAAAAATTAAAAAACCAAAATAAAATAAAAACTAAGCCTAAAATAAAAATAAAATAAACCAAAAATAAAATAAAACCTAAACAAAAACCTATACATAAAAATAAATTAAAAATAAAACATAAATTATAAATTAAAAAAAATCTAAACCTAAATTAAAAATAAAATAAACCTAAACCTAAACTAAGATAAAGTAAACTAAAATAAAAAAAACCTAAACCTAAATCTTAACCTAAAATAAATAAAATAAAATAAACTAAGAAAAAACTTAAACCTAAACTAAAAAAGAATACATAAAAATAAACCTAAAATAAAAAATAAAACAAAATGTAAAAAATTAAATAAAAATAAAACTAAACTAAAAAGTAAAGCTAAACCTAAAAAATAAACTAAAATAAATAAACCTAAAATAAATAAACTAAACTAAATAAAAAATAAAAATAAACCTAAGTCAAAATAAAAAAGTAAAATAAACTAAAATAAATAAAATATAAACTAAATAAACTAAATTAACCTAAACCTACAAATTTACTTAATTTAAAAAAATGAAAAAAACCAAATAGAAAAACCCTAAACCCTAAACTTACAACCCTATACCCTAAACCCAAAACCATCCTCCCCCAAGCGCTCTCTCATTCCCTGGTGATTTTTGATTCCCTCTTAGTGGCACACCCCTGACTTGGGATTTCTATGGCTTTGGGTTCAATTTCAATCGATTTCAAGGGCTTGAATGACATAGGGCCATTTTTATGATGTTTTATCATTGACCATGGTTGCGGTGAGTTCTAGTCCTTGGGTTCAACCTAAAAATATGGATGTTTCATCTAGGGCATCCAACATTTTGTGGATTGGTGGCCCTAATGTTGCATCTTCTACTAAATCTTTTAAGGAAGCGCTCTCTAGTAATATTTCTCCCTGTGTTGATTTGGTTAATCTCATTTCAACATCTTTTAGACATTTACTGGCCATAATTTGCTATGATTTGGATGATGAAAAGTTGGAAAACCCTTTGAATTTTCTCTTGGCTATAAATTTTCTTTGTGTCATCCGAATTTGGATAAGATCCACTATTTTTTCCTTAATCTCAAGCTAACGGGTGCCTTCTTGATCAATCTTATTGAACCTTAGCATATACTGATTTAACTTTCTAATGATCTAGATTTTCCATGTGTTTTTTCATGTCATTCTTATTTCATCTTTAATTGTCAAATGCATTTGCTAAAGTAGTCACCCCTTTTTGACATTAAAGAGGAATCTCCTATTGTCCCTGTGTGGTTATCTCTTCCTAATATGCACATTCATTTTGTTACCCATCATGTGCTTTTTGCTGTCGGGACTTTATTTGGTCGGCCTTTGCAACTCGACCAGTGACCATGGCGATCTCGTCCTTATGGTTGATCCTCATGAAATTAGACATAACTCAAAATACCCATGGTAGTTTGGATTAGCTTTGAAAAATATGGGTATTCACAAAGGTTGAATTTGAGAACCTTCCAATTTTTGTTCCCACTATAAAATACATGGTCATGATAATTAAGAATGTTTTATTCTCCATCCCCTTAAAAAATGAATTCTTCTTAAGGAAGATGTTGTCTCACCCATAAGTAGATTCTACTTATGTTCAAAAATCATCAATCTAAAGAAGGTATGAAAGCTATTATTGAGGTTGATTCCTTGGATATCGGGGTTAACCCTATTGAACATGTTTTGGCTTCTAATGTTGGTAAGGATTCGATTGATATTCAAAATGGGAAAGATGATTTACCTTTTATTCCATCTTTGAATTTGAATATTTCTAATACGTAGAATAATAAATTCTCTAAGTTATTAGAAGATGATTCTATTTCCTCTAATTCTATTCTTGCATCTATGCCGGCTTTGATCAATTAAAATGAAGCTTTTAATGAGGATTTAAATTATGTCGAGCATATTGAAAACATTTATGTTCCAGATTTTACTACTTATGCTTTAAATGATTCTAAATCATCACCATCCTCATTTTTAATCTTGATATTCAGGTTAATCCTACTTCTCAACTAAATATGGATTTGGAAGAAGGTGAAATCCCCTCCAAACACTTGGAGATTTCTTCTAAATTTATGACCAATGTTACTAAATCTTACACGGATGATGCCTCTAAGGGAAAACAAAATGGCTTCCAATTTTATCATACTAAAATGACGAAAAATGTTACAAATTTTCCTCCCAAATTGTCCAAAAACACTAGATCCATTGTAACCTATCACTCCTCTCTTAATTAACGTTTTCTTAACCCCCTCCTCTCCACCCAATCCCCTTTTATTTTTCTTATGTTTAATTTTCTTGTTGGAATGTTAGAGGGATCGATACCATCTCTATTCGTAATCTTATTAGAAATCTTTATCGCATTCATAATATTTCTCTTCTTATTGTTCTAGAGTCTTTTATTCATGCTAATATAGTCAACCATATTGCTAGAATGTTTCAATTTTAATAAATTTTCTCAACTGTTAGTAATAAGATTTGAGGTTTTTGGAATAATTTTGTTGAGGTCTCTATTCTTGATGACTTTCATCAAGTTGTCAATGCTCAAATCTTTTATGGGGATTATTGTGTTTTGGGGTCTTTTATTTATGCATCTTGTTATAGATCTAGTAGAAATCTTTTTTGGAATAATTTAAGGAATTTTGCTACTTCTATCAACAAACCTTGGTTTATTGGTGGTGATTTCAACACCATTTTATTCTCATCTGAATGAACTGGTGGTTGCTCTCCTAATATTCATTCCATGGAAGATTTCTCCAATATGATCTTTGATTATAATTTGAGTGATATTGAATTTAAGGGCTTTAATTATACTTGGCAAAACTCTAGACTTTTAGCAATGGTTGGGAGAATTCTTTTAATACTCATTTATTACTCAATGCCTATTACTTCTATTGATCATTTAACCAAAACCTTGTCAAATCATGCTCCTCTTCTGGTTTCTATTAAAGATAATTCTAATAGACTAAAAAGCCCCTTTCCTTTTAGATTTCAAAACATGTGGTTTCAACATATTTTTTTTAATGTTGTTGCTAATAATTAGAAATCTCCTTTACATCCTGATAATTCTATTATGTGGATGAATATGAATAGTTTTTTACTTAAAATAAAATTTGGGCTGGTGGAACAAACATTCTTTTAAAGACCTTTATACTAATATTATAGATATGGAAAGATTGGTTTGTGATCTTCAAGTCTCTGTTATGTCTAATTTTTCTAAGATTACAAACTTTACTGAGGTGAAAGATAAACTTATTAACTTCCAATATATGGAAGAGACTTATTGGCTCCAAAATGCTGCTAGTAAACATATTGTGGAAGGTGATAGGAATACTAGGTATTTTCATGCTTTGGTTAATTAAAAAGAGAGCTTTAAATAATATTCAAAAAAGTTAAAAATGACAATGGAGATTGGATTATGGAGAATAATGATATTAAGGAATCAGTTATTAATTACTTTAGAAATATGTTTAATAAGAATAGCTCTTATGAAGCTATTTCTTAATCACACTTGATTCCTTCTATTATTACTAATGATGATAATGATTTGCTTACCATTGTGCCTAATGAAGATGAAATTTTCAATGTTCTGAATAGCATGAACATAGATTTTGTTGCTGGTCCAGAGGGTTTCACTACTCAATTTTTTTTTCAAAAATGTTAGTTTATCAGTAAAAATGATTTGATTTAGGCTATGATTGATTTTTTTAATGGTAATCCATTTTCTAGATATTTTTGGGAATTCCATTTACTTTCCTTTGGTGGTGGGCTCACTATCTTTAAAAGCACTCTCAACTCAATGCCTCTTTATTTGATTTAAACTATTATCCCCACTAATTCTACACTTATCCAAATTGATCATTTGCTTAACAAATTTTTTTGGGCCTCCAATAATTCTACCAAAAGATTTCATTGGACATCTTGACACAAATGTTGTGGCCCTTTGGGAGAAGGTGCTCTTGGTTGCGAGCCTATTCATGAAGCTATCACTGCCTTCTCTCATACATTCTAGTGGAATTTTAAAAAGAATGATAGACTTTGCACTACTTTTATGATGGAAAAATATTGCCAAGGTAAACACCCACTTAATTATGCTTATAAAGTTGGTAACTCTTCTATTTAGAAAAGGCTTTGCTTCATTAAATGGGTTGCCAAATCATTAATATCTTGGGGTATTCAATCGAGTTCTTCCTTCTTTTGGCAAGACAATTAGATTGGCAATGGCTCTATTGACATCCTTTTATGTACCCACTCTACTACTGCTATCAAAGATAATTATTTTTAGCTTAATAAAAATTGAAATGAAAGCAAACTTGAGAATTATATCCCTATATCTCTTTTTGACAACTTTAAAAATATCCCCATTTCTTCTAACAAACCTGACAAAATTCTTTTTAAGCTTTCTTATAATGGTGTCTTTGTTCTTAAAGATGTTTAGAATTTTATTAGAGATACACAAAACCCCTTTAATGTTTTTATTAAACTTTTGAACATTATCATTCCCATTTCTTATTCAGTTTTAGCTTGGAGGATTTTGAATAACATTATTCATGTGGACTCTTTGCTCTGGACTAAAGGATTTTACTTACCTTCAAAGTGCTATTGTTGCTTTCATATTGAAAATGTAAATCATGTTTTTTTCAATAGTACTATTGCTTCTAAATTATGGTTTTGGATGATGATTTATTTAATACCAATTATTTTTAGGGTTCTCTTTCTTTATATTAACTTCTTGAAGTCTATTTCAAAAATACAATGAAAGGTCATATCAAAGTTTTAATTGATATTACCCTTATCTGGTTCATCTAGATGGATAGAAATGATGGTCAATATCTTGGTATTTTATGAACCATAAAAGGATCCTCACGAGAACTAAAGAAAAAATTCAGGCTCTTTTTAATGCCAATCTTATTAGTAATATTCATTTTAGAGGTTATAAATTTATGGCTAAAAAATTTGGTATCATTCTGCCTGAGTTTGACTCTTATAAAAGTGCTAGAATTATCCATTGGATCAAACCTAAAGAAAATTTGATTAAAGTGAATACTAATGGTTCTATTGCTTCTAATAAATATGGCTATGGTGGTCTCCTTAGGGATTCTAAAGGTACTGTCATTTGTGCTTTTGCATATCCTCTCAAAGCTTATTATATTATTTTTGTTGAGCTTATGGCTGTTAAGAAAGCTATTGAAATTTCTTTGAATAGAGGTTTCCTCAACATCTGGATTGAAGTCGATGCTCTCTTGCTTATTGACATGCTTAATTCCAATAGAAATGGGAATGCTAAATTATATTATCTTCTTAATCATACTAAAACTTATCTTTCTCAAGTTTGTTTTAAAATTTCACACATCCTTTATGAAGGTAATGCTTGTCCTGATTACTTGTTTGGTGCCAACTTAACTTATTTCACTTTAATTGACAACTAAAATTTGCCTAAACTATTAAGAGGTTTGGTTAATTTGGATAATATTGGATTGCCTTATCTTAGATTATAAATTCTTGGCTTGGTTTTTGCTATTGATTTCAGATGATATTTTGCTTTTGGTTTCCCCTTGTTAAACCCTCTTTGGGTTGTGGTTATCTACTTATTTTCTCTCTTTAGCCTGAGCTGGGTTATGTTTTTGATCTCTTACTTTTGGATTGGCTTGGATTTGGCTACCTGGTGGTTATTATAAGTGCAACTTGGGTTATTTTGGTTTTTTTAGCTTGGTGGATTCTATCTATCTGGCTGGGTGTTTACCACAATTTTCCCATGGCTATTTTTTATATCCTCCTTTTGGGTTCTGGCTATGGCTGCTATAGGTTTTTCTTTCTTGTATGGGTTTTGCCTCTTTTTTGGGCGGCTTGCTAATTTACCTAAGTTGGATCTGTTGTTGTGGTGGTTGACATGTTGCCTTTGTTGGCTGGAAGTTTTGGCTACCAGTTTTGGCTAGTTGGGTTGGTTGGATGGATGGCTCTTTTGGCTATTTTTTCATTTTCTATTAGTGACTGTTCTAGGGGGTTGTTGGTAGTTTATCTCTGGCATGATTTTAGCATGGTGGAGATTGTTGGTTGGCTATTATTTTATCTATTTTGTTGATTGAGGCTTGATGGTTGGTTTTGCTAATTTTGTTTTATTTCTTTTGGTTATGGTTTTGACCTCCTCCTATATTGGCCTTCCTCTGCGGCGGCAGTTTGGGTATTATTCGGATTGGTTGAAGGCTTTTGTGACATTGGTTGGCCCCGGTGGCTTGGGTGCCTTTAATGTGTTGTTCCTATTGGTTGGCTTGTAGTCTATCTTACTGGTTTTGTACCTTTTATCTTCTTTTATTCTACTTTACCTAGATGATTTTCTTTTGCCTTGGTTGGGTTTGGTGGCTGCTTGTCACTTCTACACTTTATCTTGGGTGATTTTGGTTTGATGACTGCTATTGGTCTTTACACTTACTTAGGTCTTCTGCTACTGTGGTGGTTGGCTAGGACGATATGTTGGCTGGCTAGTTTGGTTGGTTATATTGGCTGGCTAGGTTGGTTGGAGGGGTGGCTGTTTTGGCTGCTTTTTCTTGCTCCTTTGGTGACTGTTCTGGGAACCTACTTGTGTTCTTTCTATGACATGTATTTCTGGTTTCCTCCTACTTTCTTTTTTCTCTCTTGGCTACAGCTAACCCCCTTTTTCCTATTTGGGTGACAGCCTTGTTGCCCACCCCTTTTGCAGTTATGCTGGGTGTTTTTACTCGCTCTTTTTTTTTTGCTTTGTTGGTGGAGGATATAAGCACTTGTGTTTTTATTTTTTGCTCTTATTAGTCTCTGGTTTGTGTTGTTACCCCTATCATGATGATTGCTCCTTTTGATTTTATTATTCCTTTTTGGTGGTGGCTTTGGTGGTGCTCCTACTGTATTGCTGCTCTTCCTGATGGTTGGTTGATTATCTTCCTTATTGGGCTTGGTTGTTTAGTTGGCTTGGTGGTTGGCTATTATGTTTGTTGTTTGGAGAATTTTATAGCCTTCTTGGATGACAAACTTTGGATGATGGGCTACACGAGGTATGCTGGCTATGATGGCCTTGATGTTTCCCACTCTTTCTTCTTTTGGCTGGTAGTGCTATATGTATTTGTAACCCTTCTCTTGAAGTTTGAATGCTTACATATAGTGCTGCTCCTTGAGATGATTGTAAGTGAGCCTAAGCCTTTTCTTTACTTTACATCTTTTATTTGCTCTTACTTTTTATGCTTGCTTAATTGTACTCATCCTTTCAAAAGTATGTTATAGATTTCTTTCATAGGTTGGGAGAGTCTTGCAGGTGGATCTTGCTAGTATCAGCCATACCAAATGAAGCTTGTAGATGCCCATATGGATTTTTCACTGTTGATTTTTTGGTTTTTCATTTGCTTTATTTTCTTCAATATTTAAATAGTTAGGCAATTTATCTCTTCAAGATTTATTGTAGCTCTTTGAGCATTAGCTTAAAGATTTACCCCCTCTAAGAACTTTGTACTTTTTCTTTGTGGCAATAAAATTTCACCAATTTCCCTAAAAAACCCTAAACCCTAAACCTTAAAACCCTTAGCACTAAAACCTAAACCCTAAACCATTAACCTATACCTAAATCTACAAAACCCTAAACCCTAAAACTAAACCCTAAATAATAAGAACACTAAACCATAAATCCACAAAACCCTAAAATAAAATCTAAACCTAAACTAAATAAAACCTAAAAATAAAATAAATAAATAAAACCTAAACCTAATTAAAATAAAAAAAATAAAAATAAAATGAAAACCTAAACTAAAATGTAAACCTAAACCTAAACATAAACCTACAAATAAAATAAAAAACTAAAAAATAAAATAAAATAAATAAAACCTAGCATTAAATAAAATAATAAAATAAACCTAAGAATAAAACCTAATAAAATAAAAACTAAATGTAAAATAAAATAAAATAAACAACAAACCAAAATAAAATACTAAATAAAACTTAAAATTTAAAAAAAACCTAAAAATAAATAGAAAATAAAACATAAACCCTAAACTAAGAAAAAAATATTAACCTAAAATAAAAATAAAATAAACCTAAACCTAAATTGAAATAAATAAAACATAAACATAAAGCTAAAATAAACTAAACCTAAAACTAAACCTAAACTAAATAAAATAAATTAAACAAAAAATAAACCTAAAATAATAACCTAAAACCTAAACCTAAAAAAATAAAATAAAAAGTTAAACCTAAACCTAAAAATAAAAAATAAAAAATAAAAATAAAACTCAATTAAAAAATAAACCTAATCCTAAACCTAAACCTAAAAAATAAACTAAAATAAATAAACCTAAAATTAATAAAATAAACTAAATAAAAATAAAAAATAAACCTAAATAAAAATAAACATTAAAATAAGCTAAAATAAATAAAAACTAAATTATGTAAACTAAATAAACCAAATCCTGCCAGTTTACCTAATTTAAAAAAAAAACCCCCCGAAACCCTAAACCCTTAAACATAAAACTAACCCTAAACTATAAACCTACAACACTGAACCTATTACCCTAAAGCTTAAACCCTAAACAATAAACCCTAAAAAACCCTAAACCCTAATCCTAAACCTTAAACCCTAGAGCTTAAACCATAAAACCCCAAACCCTAAACCTTACACCCTAAACCCTAAATCCTAAACCCCAAACCTTAAACCTAACTCTAAAGTAACTAAATAAATTAAAAAATGTTTCTAATACCTAATAAACCTAAACCTAAACCCTAAGAATAGGCAGAACCTTGATGACAGGAACATCACTGTCTATTAGGCTCAGTCTTGATCTGGTGGTAGAGGCGAAGGCGGAGGAGGTGGTTATTGCAGTGGTGGTGGGGGATCCAGAGGTGCTGGTGGATATGGAGGTGGTGGTCGGAGTAGTCATAATTATGGAGGAGGGAGGAGCCAAGAAGGTCACAACTGTGGTGGTGGCGGAGTGAGAGAATGAGGATATGATGGTGGATCTTGCTACTCGAGAGGACGGGGTGGTTTTGCTGGGAACTATAGAAACTGAAGAACGGTCGATCTGATCTGCTGCTTATGGAATTTTGTCTTCAGAGTAGAGGCAGTTCTAGTTATCTAGGGATTTTGATTTGCTCAATGTGTGCTCATTTTTGATCTATGTTGTCGCTTGTGTCTTAGAAAACTTGGTGTGTTAATTGGTTGATGAAATCGAAAAGAAGAAATGTTGAATATGAATTTGTTCTTTATTTAAAAAAAACCAAAAACCCTAAACTCTAAACTAAAACTTAAACCCTAGACCTAAAACCTAAACCCTATTCCTTAAACCCTAAACCCTAAAAACCCTAAACCCTAAAGCCTATACCCTAAACCATAAACCATAAAACCCTAAACCCTAAAACATAAACCCTAAAACCTAAACCCTAAACCCTAAACCCCAAACCCTAAACCCAAACCTAAACCCCAACAAAACCATAAATATTAAACCTTAAACCATAAAAAGCTAAAAACCTAAACCTAAACTAAATAAAACCAAAAAAATAAAATAAATAAAAAACCTAAACTAAAATAAAATAAAATAACAAAAAAAATAAAAACCTAAACTAAAACCTTAATCTAAACCTAAACCTAAAAAGAAAATAAAATAAAAAATAAAAACTAAACTAAAATAAATTAAATAAAAACCAAAACTTAACTAAAAAATAAAAACTAAACCTAAAATTAAAATAAAATAAACATAAATAAAAATAAAATAAAAACTAAATAAAAACATAAACCCAAAAAATAAACCTAAAAATTAAAAAAATAAAAATAAAAATAAGATTTAACCCTAAACTAAAAAAAAAACCTAAACTTAAAATAGAAATAAAATAAACTAAAACATGAACTAAAATAAACTAAACCAAAATAAAAAAAAACTTAAACCTAAACCTAAAATACAAATACTAAAAAATAAACAACCTAAACTAAAAAATAAAACATAAAATTAAACCTAAAATAAAAACCTAAAACCTGAACCTAAAAAAATAAAATAAAAACCTAAACCTAAACCTAAAAATAAAAAATAAAACCTAAACCTAATAAATAAAATAAAAATAAAACTAAACTAAAAAATTAACCAAAACCTAATCCTAAACCAAAAAAATAAACTAAAATAAAAAACCTAAATGAAAATAAATAAACTTAAAATAAATAAACTAAACTAAATAAAAATTAAAATAAACCTAAATAAAAAAAATTAAATCAAATTATTAAACTAAATAAACCTAAACCTACAAGTTTACATAATTTAAATAATAATAATAATAAATAAAAATCTAACCCTAAATCCTAATCCTTGAACCCTAAACCTTCAAACCTAAACCCTAAACAAATCAAACTCACAAACCCCAGAGCCCTAACCACAAACCTATAACCCTAAAGCCACCATACCACATCCCAAAACTTAAAAACCTAAACTAAATAAAACCTAAAAATAAAATAAAATAAAACCTAAACCTAAATATAATAAAAACAAAATTAAAACCTAACTTACTAAACCAAAAATAAAATTAAATAAAATAAAAGTAAAATTAAACTAAAATAAAATAAAATAATTAAAATCTAAACTAAACTAAAATTAAATAAACCTATAAAAAATAAAATAAAACTAAATTTAAAATAAAATTTAAAACCAAATAAAATAAAATAAGACTAAATAAAACCTAAACTTAAAATAATATAAATAAAAATAAAACCTAAACTAAACTAAAATAAATCTAAACTTAAAATAAACCAAATAAAATAAACCTAAACTAAACTAAAATAAACTAAAATAAATAAAACCTAAAAAACCAAAATAAACTAAACATAAACCCTAAACTAAATAAAATAAAATAAACTAAAACCTAAACCTATAAAAAAATTAAACCTAAAATAAAAAATAAAATACTAAAACCAAACTTTAAAAATAAAATAAAACCTAAACACTAAATAAAGAATAAAACCTAAATATTAAAATAAAATAAAATTAACTACTAAAAAAATAAGCATAAACCTAAACCTAAACCTAAAATAAACTAAAAAAAAACTTAAACTAAATTAAATAAACTAAAAAATATATGCTAAGTTAAAATAAAATAATAAAACTAAAATAAAATAAAATAAATAAATTAAAAACTAAAATAAACTATAATTACGGTTTGCTTAATTTTAAAAAAAAACCTAAACTAACCATAAACCCTAAATCTTAAACCTAAACTCAAAACTAACCCAAAAACCCTGACCACTGAACCACAAATCCTGACCTAAACCACAAGCATAAACCACAAACCCTAAACCCTAAACCCCCTAAACCCTCTAAACTCTAAATCCTAAACCCTAAAACCTAAACCCACAAACCCTAAACCCCCTAACCCAAACCCTAAACCCCTAAAGCACTAAACCCAAACCCTAAACCCTAACCCTAAACTAAACCACAGGGATCACACATTTGGACATGACATGTGAGGGGCTCTGTCGAGGGAATAGAAGAAGAAAATGTGCTTGGGGATAAGGCATGAATTTGATTTGATTACATGATTTGTAGAAGATCCTAGAGATAAGAATTAATAATCCACCGAGGATTAAGATAGAATCAACTTTAATTTGTTTTGTTTTAATTGATGTGGAGGCATATCTACTAGAGATATGGGCTCAAGTTCACTTGGTATTAGGTATATGATCATTGTACTAGGGAAGCAAGTTCGAGCTATCCATTGAGGATTGGGACTTGAGGTTGATTTCATAGATTTTTTTGGGGATGTATTCGCTGGGGATAAGAGTTTGCTTGGATTTCTTTGCTTTAGACTCTACTAGGGAGTTGGTTTAATTTAGCTCCACTAAGGAGGTTTGTTTTGAATTTGATTTGTTTGCTTGACTTGTTTATATATGATTTGGGGCTCCATTAGGGAGAAGGGTGTGATTTAACTCTACTTAGAAAAATGGATTGGGATTAATTTAATCTGAATTAATGTATGGACCTTGTCGGTGTGCGATGGACTGATTAAGAAGGGGCTATATTAGCCTTAACCTACCTTAGGTTTACAAATCTAAAGGGATAGTCTACTGGTTGCATGGTAGAGCTAGCCAACCTAAGGGGTTGCCTTTTGGTGTGCGATGGCTGTGTGCTAAGAAGAAGGAATAGTAGTCTTACATCTTCCAAAGTGAGGAACAACCACTGGGGTGACCTGTTGGATGCAAAACAAATCAAACTTGACCTTGGGCGACTATTGAGTGAATGTCGCTGAGGACTTATATCAACTCAAAAGTAGTCAGGATTAATTTTATCTTAATTTTATGTGATTTGATATGGCTTGTTTGGTTTAGTTTGATTTTGAATTAAGGGCATATTCACTCAGGATGTGAGCTTGGTCAAATTTGATAGGTTTAATTTATGGATCATGTCAGTGTGCGATGGACCCACTGAGAAGGGGTTATATCAGACTTATCCAATCTCAAATTTATAAAAAGGATAGTCTATTATCTGCAGGGTAGAGCTAGCCAACATAAGTGGTTGCCTTTTCGTGTGTAATGGTTATGCTAAGAAGAAGGCGTAGCAGACTTACTTCTTCTAAAGTAGGCAATAACCACTAGGGTGACCTGTTGGTAGCACAACAAATTGAACTCGACTTAGCGGCGACTACTGAGTGAATTCCACTAGGGATTTATATCAACTCAAGAGTATTCAGGTGATTTCTACAAGGAGTTTTGCTGACACTACCCTAAAAAAAAGGATATCTTCTTGGGAAATGGTATGACTAGGGGTGTCCTCTTAATCCACAAGTAAATATATATTTTGTTTATATGTGTGTATAGACACTACTGGTGTGCGAGGGATCACACTGAGAAGGGGCTATCTCGGCCTTCACCTCTCTCAGATTTATTAGACCAAGGGAGAATCTGCACATCCACATGATGGATTCTCCAACCACAGGGGTGGTTACTAGGAAAGGTGAACTGTCTAATTCGATAGTAACCTAGGTAGGGTCTAAATGGGGTCACAAAGGATGTTATCCAAATATAGTGCCCATAAGGGAGGTGCTACTATCGGCATTATTCTAAGCCCTGAAAAAGTAAGCTTATAGGTGTACAGTGACCAACTCAAGGAGAAAGCATAGCAGACTTACATCTGTCATGAGTGGTGTATCCTAAGGAGGGAGAACCAACCAACCTAAGGTGTATCTGTCAGCATGAGTGGTGTAACCATCAACATAGTGAGAACCAACCAACCTAAGGTGCCTGTCAGTATGCAACGATCAACCTAAAAAAATCATGTAGGCTTACAACTTTTTAAGAAGAATTGATCATCAGGATAGTCTGTTGTTGATGGGACATATGCTATCTGACCTAGAGTGACTACTAAGCTTGGAGCTCCGAAGAAGGACTAGACCCAGACTTGAAGCAATCAGAAGGGCATGAGCTGCTAGGGGAGTATCCTAAACCTCAAATATACTCGACCTAATCAATTTATGAAGGCTAATCTAAGAAGAAAGTGTAGTAAACTCACATCCTCTTAAACCAAGCCAAGATGAGGTAGCTTACCAGCCACCAAACTAATAAGGTTCTCGTCAGAGTGCAGTGGCCAAGGAAGGAAAGCATAGCAAACTTACATCCTCCAAAGCAAGAAGACCATTAGTGTGACACACTAGTAGGGTAGCACGTCAGCCTGACCTAGAACAACTATTGAGTGAGTGCCAATAGCGGCGTTTACTCAACTCGAGTAGCCCGAGATAAAAGATATATGTTTGTTTTATATGTTTGTGTGTAGTTTGTATTTGTGTTGTGTCGATGAAGGACAGGCCACAGCTTGGGCTCCTTACACTCACCCTAAACAAATCATGGCAAATTCACAAACAAGAATACTTTCAACATAGAAGAGAATGAATTGAAAATGGAATTTTCATTTATAATAATTATTTTTAAACATGATTTATAATATTTATTTAAGTAGAGCCCATTGAATGGAAGATTTGGGTGCTCTCCCTTATGATTAATAAGCTAATAAGATCCTCCTTAGTAGGCCTTCTTTATGGAAAAAGGGTCTTCCAAAGTGGGTTCAAACTTACCTCATATATTATGACGGGCAACAATCAGTCTCTTTAAAACTA
The DNA here is from genome assembly GCA_021442155.1 of Cymbidium sinense. Taxonomy (NCBI): domain Eukaryota; kingdom Viridiplantae; phylum Streptophyta; class Magnoliopsida; order Asparagales; family Orchidaceae; genus Cymbidium; species Cymbidium sinense. The sequence continues at coordinate 77,559,007 of CM038214.1, forward strand.
AAATAAGCTCTCCTACCTGAAAAGCTCTAGGCAGGACCAACTTGTTGTGAGCTTGAATTGTTTTAGCTTTGTACAACTTGAGGTTTTGGCATTCCCACAGGCATCTCTCCTCCAAACCTTCAACCTCTTATAATCATAACTTGGTGTTCTCCTCTGTTGTGATCTTGCTACCCACAGCCATCCTTAGTGATGGGAGTTAGAATTCTAATGGTAGAATGACTTCAGACCCATACACTAAGGATAAAGAAGTAAACTAAGTTGGAGCTTTATATGTGTTGTGGTAGGCCCACAACTCTTCAACTAACTGCTCATGGCACTATCGCTTATTATTATTGAGTGTCTTCTTTAGTATTTGGATGAGAGTTTTGTTGAGGCTTCAAGCCCTTTTGCCATCAGTAGTTGATTATAGAATATATCTTATCTATGTTGTGTCTCGAAAAAATTATTGATCTGCTCTCTTGAATCATTATCGGATATAATTCGAACTCGAACTTATATATGATATGGTTTCTAAAAAATAGGAGCACATGCTGAGTTGTGACCTCTCTGAGGGGAATCACCTTCACCCATTTGGAAAAGTAGTGGCGGCTAGAGATGATGACCCTTGGAAGACAGAGGATCAATCAGACCCACTATATATGTACCCCAACACTCGAATGGCCTTGAGGCCAATGTAAGATGTAGAATGTTGGGTGGTTGGTGTAGGACCACACCGTGTTGACATTGGTGGCATCACCAAGCTGCATCAATCCAATCTTTGATCATCAATGACCAGTATTGACCTACTCTATTGATCTTGGATTTCATCTTCATACTAGATTGGTTGGCTCCACATAATCCTGAGTGTACCTCGGTCATGATCTAACGAGATTCGTACTTATCTAAATAAGGTAACCACATATGATTGAAAGACTATTGGTATAAGATACAATCCACAAGAGCATAGGAAAGTGCTCTCTACTTCATCTGATAGGCTTGGGACATCTTTTGAGGTTGTTTGCCTTTATTTAGGTAATCCATGAATGATTGCCTCCAATCTAACTCCTCATCCTTCTTGGCAATGGCAATCTCCCCTTCAAGAGAGTACTTTTTGATGAGTTGAATATTAATAATGGATAAGACTTATCTATTTTGGACCTTTATTGATATGGACTCATCCTCTGATCATGCCAACTCCTTAGCAAGCTTGTCTAAAGCATACTCCATGGTGTTCTCTTCTTGAGGAATCTTATAAATGGTAACCTCTGGGATTTGGGCCAATAACTCCATCGTGTACTTTTGATAGTGATGGAGCTTAGGCTTTATAACCTTATAAGACACATTGATTTGGCTGATAATTGGCTGAGAATCCCCCAAAGATGTTGATGTTCTGTATGCTTAGAGTAACGACTAACTCTAGATTGGCAATCAGCGCCTCATAGTTAGCTTCATTGTTGGTGCACAGAATGGGCAGATGATATAATAATCTCATTACGTCACGGTCTAGAGTTAAGAGAACCATTCCTACTTTTTCCTTTCCTAGAATAGTAGATATAATTATTCTCCTCTTTGAGAGGAAGCCGCGCCATCAAAGTACATCCCCCAGCGGTGAATGTTAGTATCCCCTAAGTTCATGACTTGTTCATCTTGGAGATCAGCACTAAGTGGAGAGTCAGCATAAAGTCAGTGTGCTGCTAAGATATCTGCTAGCACTTGTTATTTCACTGCATGGAGGGGTACGAAGGTAATGTCAAACTGCGAGAGAATTATGGACCGTCATGCCAACTGTCCGGATAACATCATCAGTGTCATGAGATATTGTAGTGGATTGATCCTAAAGATTAAGTTCACCTTATGAGGAAGCATGTAGTGTTCTAGCTTTTGGGATGTAACACTTAAAGATAGAAAATGCTTCTTAATGGGTGGATAATTAGCCTCAGTAGGGATTTGATGATGGCTGAGGTAGTAGAGTGCATTTTTCTTCCCTTCATCATTGGCTTGGGCCAACATAGCACCAAGGGAGTCGTTTAATGCAGTAGTGTAAAGTATGAGCGGCTTGGAAGTGATAGGAGCTGCTAGAACCGACAACGCCATCAGGTAATGCTTGATGTCTTTGAAGGCATGCTCACCCATATCATCCCACTTGAACTTGGCATCCTTTTTGACAAGTGTTGAGAATGGATAACATCTTCTCGATAAGTTGGATATAAAGCATCTTGATACTCCAACCGCCCTTGGAATGATCTGAGTTGAGTTAAACTTTTAGAGGGTAGCATTTTTAATATCTCCTTGATCATGTCATGATTGATTTTGATTCCCTGGTGTTGGACAACCAACCAAAGGAATTTCCCTGAAGCTACTCTAAATACACACTTCAGGGGGTTCATTTTGATGTTAAATTGTCTTAACTTTTGAAAACTATTCTAAAGTCAAAGAGATGGTCTTTCTTTTCTCTACTTTTTACCACGAGATCATTGACATTGAACTCGACTAGATGATGAATGAGTTCATCGAATATTTGAGTCATAGCCCACTGGTATGTAGCACTGACATTTTAAGGCTAAAAGGCATGACCTTATAGCAATAGATTTCGATTGGTGGTTCTAAAAATAGTGTTTTTTTCATCTCCAGTGGCCATATTTATTTGGTTATATCCAGATGAGCCATCCATAAAGAAAGGCGCATGAGATGAGGCAATGTCCATCATCACTCGATTGGTAGTAATTGTCTTTTGGTCATGCCTTATTTAAATCCCTAAAATCAAAGCATATGTGAATTTGGCCATTTTTTCTTAAGCGGGATGATGTTGGCTAACCGGTAGGGTATTTGTCTTCTTGGATGAAGCCAACATTGAACAATTTTTGACTTCATAAATGACATGTTGTTATGTCTAATGCATGCGTCAGGAGCTTGCTTGATAGGATTAGCAGTATGCTCTATTACTAGTTTATGGACTGCTACGTCAGGAGCCAATCTAGGCATATCTTCATAAAACCATGCAAAGTAGTCCTTAAACTCAATCAATAGCCTAACTAAGTCATTAGTTTTAATTTCATTCAACAAATAATTGATGTATGTCGGGCGTGGATCTTCTTTAGTTCTTATGTTGATTTCCTTGAGCTCATCGATGGTTGACTTGATCTCTTCTTTGAACTCTGAAAGTGCATCTTTGACTTCAAAATCACCTTGATCACCTAAAATTTCTAAGCACAGCTCCTCATATGAGTTAATGTGATTTGAAAAGAACCTAACATATTCCAAATGATTGGTGATGACTAAGCAGTAATCATCATCATCGACTGGACCCACTGTACTAAATCCTAGTTATGGTCTTGATTGAGAGCTTTCACATTTGTTCTTCTATATTCTTTTGAAGTATTTCGACTTGTTCTTTGACCAAGTATGTGGGATTAACCCTTTATTTGCTAAATTATTGACATAAGGCAAGTACCATTAAAAAGGTAATTCTATTAAATCTTTATATGAATCATCCTCAAGTTCTACATCAACTTCTTGACTTAAGGATGATGCTCCCAGAAAGAACCTTTGACTCTTCACACTTGTGGATGACTTAGGGTCTTCCTTAACTACCAAACCCTCAGCTTTCTGAGAGGAAAGTAGGGTTAGAGCTAAGGATCTGAACTGATGCCTAACTGTTTCACATATTGACTTGGATACACTTATGCTTTACTTTAGAGCCTAGTCTTCATTGCTATTTGGCTCAAGTGTCACCTCCGAGGGAATCTACTACTGAGGAGAGCTGGCTAGTTGCTAACCATATAAGACTCATCCTATGAACTAGATTCTAAGTCTATAAGGATAGCAGGTGTACTCTTGGTAGTTGGGACTGACATCTTTCTCTATCTGGTGGAGGTCAGGTCATCCTACCCATATGTTCGAATGGAGCAACGAACTGTGGGTGGAATCTAATGTCAGGCTCCACTTCCCTCTCTAAGTCTATTCTCGCTCCCTTTTATCTTCTTTTTCATTTTCTCTTTTCTTTTCTTTTTCTTTTTCATTTTTTTTCTTTTTTTAAAAATTTTAAACTTTGGCCAAGTTCACGAGAATAGACTTGTTGATTTTGAGAGACGTAGTAGGTGACATCCTCATATATGCCGACCTCATGAACTGTAAATGACTTGAGATCTCTTTTGACATAGTAGACAATCCCACCTCTCACAAACTTCATACACTGATGTAGAGAGGATGGAACTATGTTGATCTCATGTATCCATGGTCTCCTAAGTAAAGCGTTGAAAGATGTATCCGAGTCTATAATGTGAAACTTGGCTTCAATCTTCCAATCATCTAACACCAAGGGCAACACTATGGAGCCTAAGGCCTATTGACCTCACTTTTGGAGTGTGGATTCAACTTCCCATTTTAGACATAGGAGTCTTCTAGGCACTAAGACTTCCCTAGTTATAAGACCCTTCTAACAATTAAGTAAACATTTAACCTAAGCCTAAAGACTTAGAAAGGTTAACCATAGGATTAGGTTATGCCATAGGTATTAGGATAATCCACCAACCCTACAACCCAAATCAAATCCATGTTCACCTTCTCAAACCAAACCTCAAGTTCAATTCAAACACCAAATTTAAATCTAATTCCAAACCCAAATTCCAAAATCAAATGATTGAAGCCCATGACCAAATATAAACTAGATACCCTTCCTAAGCCATATGACCTATCCCATGGACATAGCCAAATCTTAATCCAAATCAATTGATTTTCTCATAATAAATTTATAACTTCAATCATCTTCCTAAATATAAATGAAATCTACATTCAAATGATCATAACTAAATCAAACTAAATCAAATTAAATCAAAACCCTTCTTAAGCCATATGACCTATCCCATGGACTTAGCTAAATCTTAATCCAAATTAAGTCAAACTCAATTGATTTTCTCATAAATCAATCATATTTTCAATCATCTTCACAAATTTAAATGAAATATACATTTAAATTATTAAAACTAAATCAAACCAAATCGAAATCCAAACCTAAGCCACATGACCCAACTCCATGGACTTAGCCAAATTCCTTCATTCCAAAACCCAAATTAAATTGATTTTATCATGAAGCAATCATACCTTCAATCATATTCACAAATATAAATGAAATCTACAATCATCAAGCCAAACCAAAATCAACCCAAGTCAAACCCAACTAAACCCTTTTGACTTGAAATGTTCAAATGAACCAAAACCCATTTGAACCCAACCCAATTACAATTGAATTTATATATCAATCCTAAATCCATATATATAAACTCAGCTAAATCAAACTCAACCCAAAATCAAGCCAACTAAACCCTTGGTCCACCAACAAAGTGGCCAATTTGACCTATTTGAGCCAAGTTCTAATCCTTCCAAATTGGATTGAACCAACCCATCAAAACATCCCATCATGATTGTTGATCACCTAGGTTGATCAATTATCACATATTGGTCAAACCAAGTCAACTTGGTCATTTGACCAAGCCAACCTTAAAATGAACTAGCCAAATTGCAACCTAAGCCAAATCCTTTAAAACTAATGATTCATACTTTAATATCACGTGACCTTCAATTGAGTCAAACTAAACCTAATTGGCCCTCTTGACCCAAGTTGACCCAAATTGACCTAAAAGACCAAATCGGGTCAAATTAAAATATAAACTAAATTGATTGCAACCAATGGCTCAAGTTCATTCCAAATTGATTGTTGAACTTGACTAAAGCCATGATGGGACCTAATTGAAGCCAATTGACCTACTTAGCCCAAATTGACCTAAAAATTCAAGTTTACCTAAATCAAAACCAAATCCAAATTAATTGAAACCAAAGCCTATAATCATCTTCAATTGTTCAACTAAACCCAAACCAACACCCAACCTAATCTAATCAAATTTGGCCAATATGGTCAAATTGGTCAACTTAACCCATTTGACCCAAATGAATTCAAATGAGCCAAAATCAAATTTAAGCCAACCTAACCAATTGAACCAATACATCCCAAATTATCATATGAACTTGATCCAACCCTTGGTTTGACCTAATTTGATAAATTGGTCAACTTGACCCAACCAAACCCAATTTGACCTAAATGAGTTAAATTGAGCTAAACCTAACAAAATTAACTCCAATTGGCTTGAAATTTGAGCTAACCCACTTTTGGCTCATTTCAAATTTGCCCAAATTAAATCCAATGCAAAATGATAATTCTACCCTTGGGCCAAGGGCATCACATGAGACAAATCACTCATGTAAATGGTCATTTCCATTCCTTGGCCACTTGGTTCTCTCCCAATGGTCCACCTAGGCACCTAGACCGCGACCCAAGGGGTGGTTGGGTCGGCCATGACCCATGGGAGGTGAAATCACCTCACCTTCGCCATTGGAGCATTTGAAACCCATAGGACACCCATGATTCCTCTTTAGCAGCCACCTCCATACCTTCAACCAACCAAGCTGAGCCAGTTCACCTCCTTCCGGCCACTCATGACTCCGTGAGATGGCTGGACAGCCACCAGATGCCAAACCTGATCCCACCATCCGATCAAGATGAATGGGGGTATACACCCCCACATTTTCACTCAAACTCACACAAAAATCATTACTCAGAGCCCTAGCTACCCAAGGAGAGCTGCTAGAGCCATTCCATAAGCTCCTAAGCTTATTCCTTGATTGGAAAATGCCATTCCCGTCCGTCCTGAAATAGGACACTCCCTTTTTTGACCTAACTTTCCCATTTCTCTGTCAAACTCAAATTAACTTTGCACGCACCTTCCCTAGGCCTCATCGACCATGAACGAATCATCTCCTAAGCTTCCCAAGCATTGAAAGTGGGACTTCGATTAAAGTTGAGCTCCAAATCATCGGTTCGTGGCCTTCCGAGCGAACGTCTAGGAATTGATCCAATTGCCAGTCAACACGACTTCATCTCCATTAGATGAAGCTTCCTCAACCGTTCGAGCTGCCGGTCTTGAGCTTCGGCGAGGTATGCTTCCAAAACTAATCCTTAGGCAAAATGGGTTGGAGCTTTTTGAAGAAAACTTTCATCTCGTGTGATCTTGACATTGGATCCCCTCCAACCAATGGGGTCATTTGATTACCTCACCTCACAGTGCATTTACTTGGTTGATGAAAGCAAAAGAAGAAATGTTGAATCACAATTTGTTCTCTATTAAACCATAGCCACAAACCATAAACTAAAACCTAAACCTAACCTACAACCTAAACCTAAACCCAAAACCCTATACCTAAATAACTAAACCATAAACCCTAAAAACCCAAAACCTTAAACCTAAACTAAATAAAACCTAAAAATAAAATAAATAAAAAACTTAAACCAAAATAAAATAAAAACCTAAACCTAAACCAAAAAATAAAATAAATAAAAATAAAACTAAACTAAAATAAAATAAATAAAAATCTAAACTAAACTAAAAATAAATATAAACCTAAATAAAATAAAACTAAATGATTAAAAATAAAATAGAATAAAAACTAAAATAAACTTAAACTTAAAAAAATAAACCTAAAAACCTAAAAGTAAATAAAAATAAAACCTAAACTAAACTAAAAAAACCTAAACCTAAGATAAACAATAAAATAAACTAAACTAAAATAAAATAAAACTACCTAAACTAATTACCCTAGTATAAAAAAATAACAAAAATAAACCTAATGACTTTTAAAACTAGAAAAAACATAACTAAAATAAAAATAAAAACTTACCTTAAAATTTAAAATAAATGAAAAATCTAAACTAAAATAAAATAAACTAAACAAAAGATAAATAAAATAAATAAATAAAATAAAATAAACTAAGATAAATAAAAAAAACTAAATAAATAAATCTTTTCATTTTGCTAAAACAAAGATCTTAAATAAACTAAACTCCACAAGGCCTGAGCCCTAAAGTGAGCCCATCAAAACCCACTTACCCTGGCCCAACCCTAAAATACTAAAACCAAACTATGCACCCTATGACCCTAAACCTCTTTACTGAAAAACCTTAAACCCTAAACCTAAACACCTAAACCTTAAAACCCTAACCTAAACTATAAAACACTATGCCCAACCCTAAAATAAATCCTTAGTTCTCTTAAATATAAAAAAACTAACTAAAAACTGGCTCTAAACCTAAAAATCATGACCATATAAATATAAAACTAAACTCTCCTATAAAAACCACACTAAAACCCTAAAAAAACCTTGCCCTAAACTAAATAAAAATAATAACCTAAATTTAAAACTAAACTATAAAAAAAAAACCTAAAATAAAATAAAATAAACTTAAAAATAAATAAACTATTAATCTAAAATTAAAATAAAGCTATAAAAACTAAATATAAAACTAAACTTAAAATAAAAATAAAATAAACCTAAATAAAAATAAAATATAAATAAAACCTAAAAAATAAATAAAACAAAATTAAACCAAACCTTAAAATATTAAACTAAAATAAATAAAACTAAACCTAAACTATTTAAAAAAAATAAAAATAAACCACAAAGAGCCAAAATAAAACTTAAAACCTAAAAAAAGATAAAATAAAAATTAAAATCAACTTAAAAATAAAATAAAATAAAACTCGGCTAAAATAAACTACATAAACTAACCTAAGAATACTAAAATAAATAAAAATGGATAAACTAAATAAAGTAAATAAACCTAACAACACCTCATAAAGATCCCTGAGCCTTAAAGCCTGGGTTTAAAAGTGAGCCACTGACCCTAAACAAACCACAAACCAGGACCCTGAGCCTTCTGACCTACTACCATTACTGTGCCTACCCAACCTTTGGCCCTAAACCTGACCCTATTTTCTAACCACAGACTCTAAACACTAAAACTAAACTCCCTCTGGAGCTGGATGATCTACTGAGCCAAACCATACCTGAGGCTCAATAAACTTAGGCACTAAACCTGACCCAGACCACAACCTAAACCCTAAACCACAAACCCTAAAACCAAAATGAGCCCTAAACCCTAAACTGACCTTGAAAACTTTAAAACCTATACCAAAACTAAACGTAAGCCTAAAAATAAAATATAATAAACTAAAATAAATAAATAAAACCTAAACTAATCTAAAAAAATAAAATAAACATATGATAAAAAAACCTAAATAAAATAAAAAACTAAACATAAAATAAAAATAAAATTAACCTATAATAAAATAAAATAAAATTTAAAACCTAAACCTAAAATAAAAAATAAACAAAATAAAAAAACTAAAACCTAAACTAGAAAATAAAACCTGAAAAGAAACCCAAAATAAAAATTTAAAACCTCAACCTAAAAAAGATAAAATAAAAATTAAAAATAAAACCTAAACCTAAAAATTAAAATAAAAATAAAACTCAACTAAATAATAAACCTAAACATAAATCTAAACCTAAAGAATAAACTAAAATTAAAATAAAAAATAAAATAAACTAAAATAAATAAAAAATAAACTAAATAAACTTAAACCAACCTGACCTACAACCTAAATACTAAACCTTAAAAATATAACCTAAAATATTAAACTAAACTAACCCTAAACCTTAACCTAACCCACCCTACCATAAATCCCACTATCCCAGGCCCTAAATGACCATAAACCCTTTCTTACCACAAAAAACCCTCCTACCTTAAACCCTAAACACAAACCTATCTGGCTCTAAACCCTCCACAAGCCTAAATAATAACCCTGGGCCCTAGGCTCTAAACTAAACCCTAACCCTAAGATCATAAACCATGACTCTCCATACCCTAAACCTAAACTACCTTGAAACTTAAAACCATGCTAAACTAAATAAAACCTAGGAAAATTTTAAACCTAAACCATATTACAAAACTAAACTAAACCTAAACTATAAAATAAATAGATAAAATGATAAATAAACATAAACTAATCTAAAATTAAATAAACCTATGTGGTTAAAACCTAAATAAATAAAACTTAACATAAAATAAAATAAACCTCCAATAAAATATAAATAAAACCTAAACCTAAATAAAATAAAACAAAATAAAATCTTAACTCTAAACTAAACTAAAATAAATAAACCTAAACCTAAAACTAAAATAAAGAACCCAAAATAAAACTTAAAACCTCAACCTAGATTAAAAAACCTAGAAAAAATAAAATAAAAAAAAACTCACTAAAAATAAACTTAAACTAAACCTAAACTGGGGATAAACTAAAATAAAAAAAGATAAATAAAGAATAAATAAATAAATAAACTAAACCTATCCCAAATGCTACCTAATTCTAAACCCTACCTAACTTTACTGACCTATCCAGGCCACACACTGACCTGAGCCTTCCCAAACCCTGGGCCATGAGCACTGCCAAACCACAGGCCCTAACCTCTAGGCTGAGCCCTGGTTCTAGCCACAACCCTAAACCTACTGGGCCTAAACCCCTAAAACTCTGGCAGTGACCACAAACCATACCATCCTAATAAAACTGCCCTAAACTAAACCCTACTAAACCCAACCTTGGGCCCTGGGCCCTAAACCTAAACTGGGCCCTTGAGGCTTAAAATCTGTATCAAACTAATAAAACCTAAAGAAATAAATAAATGACTAAATAAAATAAAACCTAAACTAAAACTAAACTAATCTAAAATAAAATAAACCATGAATAAAAAAACCTAAATAAATAAAAACTAAACATAAAATAAAATAAAATAAACAATAATAAAATAAAATATAAAATAAAAAACTTAAACCTAAAATAAAATAATCAAAATAAAACCTAAACCTAAACTAAAATAAATAAACTAAAATAAATAAAACCTAAACCTAAAACCTAAACCTAAACTAAAAATAAAACCTAGAAACCCAAAATAAAACTTAAAACCTAAACCTAAAGATAAAATAAAATTAAAATAAAACTTAAGCTAAAAATAAAATAAAATAAAACTCAACTTAAAATAAACCTTAACATAAACCTAAACCTAAAGAATAAATTAAAATAAAAATAAAAAATTAAATAAACTAAAATAAATAAAAAATAAACTAAATAAACTAAATAAACCTAAACTTAGAGGTTTACTTAATTTTTTTTTAAAAAAACCATAAACGTTAAATCCTAAACCGTAAACCCTAAACCCTAAACCCAAATAGCATATCCATAAAACCTTAAACCCTGAACTCTAAACCCTAACCCTAAAACCTAAACCTTAAAACCTAATAAACCTAAACCAAAACCTAAACCCTAAGAATGGGTAGAACCTTGATGCAGGAACATCAACCATGCTCAATAGAGGTGAGGGCATCAGGTTATCATAGGTGGTGGGGATCGAGAGGAACTTAATTTTAAATATATATATATAAATAAAAATAAATAAAAAATATAAAAAACCATAAACCCTAAAACTAACCTTAAACCCTAAACTCCAAACCCAAAACCTACAACCCTAAACCCTAAACCTTAAAACCTTAATCCCTAAACTCAAACACCCTATACCTTAAACCCGAAACCCTAAACCCCCAAAAATGGAAAACCCTAAAAAAACCTTAAACCACAATCCTAAATAAACCTTAAACCCTAAACTAAACCTAAACCTTAAACCACTAAACTAACCCTAAAATAACCTAAAAACTAAAATTACCTTAAACTGAACCCAAACCAAAACCTAGGCCAAAGCGAAACTCTAAACTTAACCACAAACACTAAGCTAACACTAAACAGGCCTTAAAGCTAAATCCTAAACTTTAAATGAGCCCTAAACCTACTCTAAAACCCTAAAACCCTAAAACCCAAACATAAACCCTAAAACCCACAAAAACCTAAACCTGATCTAAATAAACTTAAAATAAATAAAATATTAAACTAAAACCTAAAAAATAAAATAAACTAATATAAGATGAATAAAACCTAAACTAAACTAAAAACAAAATAAACCTGAATAAAAAATAAAAATAAAACTAAATGTAAAATAAAATAAAATAAACATAAAATAAAATAAAATAAAACTAAATTAAAACAAAACTTAAAGCTGAAAATAAAACCTAAAATAAATAAAAAAATAAACCTACCCTAAAGAAAACCTAAGCTAAAATAAATAAAAATAAAATAAACCTAAACCTATAATAAAATAAAACCAAATAAATAAAACCTAAACTAAAAAAGCAAAATAAACTAAACTTAAACCTAAATTAAATAAAATAAAATAAACTAAAAAAACCTAAACCTAAACTAAAATAAATCCTTAAATTACATAAAACCCTAAACCTAAACCTAAATAATAAACTTAGGCACAAACTTTAAATTAAAGATAAAACTAAACTTAAAATAAAAAAATAAACCAACTAAAACAATAAACAATGAGCCTACAAAACTAAGATAATAAACCTGACCTACCCTCCCTAAACCAACCTACCCTAACTAAGGCACGGGACCCTGGGCCTAAACCTACACTACCCTACCTGGACCAACTCTGGGCCCACTCTAAACTCTACCTGGGCCCCTGACCCTAACTCCCTCCACTAAACTGGGCAGTGAGCCCAGATCTGGACCTAAAAATAATAATAAGCCAACAAACCCTAAACCCTCCTAAACTCTAACCACTAGCTAAAACCTAAACTAAATAAATAAAATCCTAAACAATAAGCCCTAAACCTTAAACTAAAAAGAAAATAAATAAATAAAAGCCTTAAACCATAAACCCTAAAGCTCAAACCATAAACCCTAAACTCTAAAAAGCTAAAATTCTAAACATAAACTAAATAAAACCTAAAAAAAATAAGAAAACCTAAATAAAAATAAAATAAAAAATTTAAAAATTAAAAAATAAATACACAAACTAAACCCTAAACCTAAACTTAAACATAAAAGCAAAATAAAATAAAAAATAAAAACTAAACTAAATAAACTAAATAAAAACCTAAACAAAACTAAAAAATAAAAATTCTAAATAAAATAAAAAGAAAACATAAAATAAAAATAAAATAAGCCTAAAATAAAATAATATAAAAACTGAATAAAAACCATAACCTAAATAATTAACCTAATAATAAATAAAAAATAAAACCTAAACCATAAACTAAAAAAAATCTAAACCTAAAATAAAAATAAAATAAACCTAAACTAGAAGTAAGATAAACTAATTTAAAATAAATAAAAAATAAAATAAATAAACATAAACCTACCTATTTACTTAATTTAAAAAAATCCCTGAACCCTAAAACCTAAACCATAAAACAAACCCTAAACCCTATAGTCTAAACCCTAAACCTACAAACCAAAACCTTAAACCCAAATCCCTAAAACCCTAAACCTTAAACCCTAAACCATAAAACCTAAACCATAAAACTTTTAATGCTAAACCCCAAACCCTAAATCTAAACCTAGACTCTAAACCTAAACCCCAAAATCCTACCCAGACCCTAAACCTTAAAGTGAGCTAAAACACCTAAAATCCTAGAATAAAATTAAATGAGACATAAAAATAAAATAAGTAAAAAAACTTAAACCTAAAAAAATCAAATAAATAAATTAAAATCAAGACCTATACCTAAACCTAAATAAAATAAATTTCAAATAAAAAATAAATAAAACAAAACTAAACTATAAAATAAAATAAACCTAAAAATAAATAACCTAAATATAATAAAAACTAGACATAAAATATAAATAAAATAAAGCTAAAATAAAAAATAAATAAAAACCTAAACCTAAAAAATAAACCTAAAAATAAATAAATAAAGAAAACCTAAACCCTAAACTAAAAAAAAACCTAAACCTAAAATAAAAATAAACTAAACCTAAACCTAAACTAAGATAAATAAAACTAAAATAAATTAAACCTAAACCTAAACTTAAAATAAACTAAACCTAAACCCAACAACAATAACAACAACAACAAGCCTTAATCCCACTAGTCGGCTACATGAATCCTTCGTCTCCATTGTGTCCTATTATGTGTCAAATTCTCATTTAGATCAAGTATACTAAGATCATTTTTTATACATATTAACCAATTCTTTTTGGGTCTACCTCTACCTTTCTTAACATAAGGAAAATCTAATGCATCTACTCTCCTAATTGGGTCATTGGAAGACCGACGCTTTATGTGGCCAAACCATCTAAGGTGACTCTCCCTAATCTTATCTGCCATTGGAGCTACTCCAACTTTTTCCCGAATATACTCATTTTGCATTCTATCTCTAAGAGTAAAGCCACTCATCCACCTAAGTATCCTCATCTCTGCAATACTTAACTTAGTCTTATGCTTCTCTTTTATTGGCCAACATTCTACACCATAAGTCATTGCAAGTCTTGCCACCATCTTATAAAATTTTTCTTTAAGTTTGAGTGGAACATTTCCGTCACATAATAAGCCAGATGCATTCCTCCACTTCAACCATCCAACTTGAATTCTACTAATAACATCTCCATCTATTTCCCCATCATTTTGGACAATAGAGCCTAAATATCTGAAACGCTCATTCTTATTAATGACTTGTTCACCTAATGTCACAACACTACCACTAGAACTTCTACAACTAAAATTGCACTAAGGTACATCTTCTTGTAAATGCTTAGTAAGAACATCCATAACTAAAGTAAAAAAGATAAGGGCTTAAAGCTGATCCTTGATGTAATCCAATAGGAAAATATTTTATCAATCCTCCTTGTGTTTGGACACAAATGCTTGACTAGTATACATATCCTTAATGACTTGAATATAACCAATATTAACTCTTTTTGTTCTAGAACTCTCCAAAGAACATCTCTTGAAACTTTATCATAAGCTTTCTATAAATCAATAAATATCATATGTAGATCCTCCTTACTTTCTCTGCTTCTCCATCAAAACCCTTAACAAATGTATAACATCCATAGTAGATCTACGGCATGAAACCAAATTGATTGTGAGAAACTTACGTCACATTAACCTATGCTCAATGACTCTCTCCCATAATTGTAATGTATGGCACATTAACTTAATTCCTCTATAATTTGCACACTCTTGTGCATCACCTTTATTCTTAAATATAGGAACCAACAAACACTTTATCCACTCATCTGACATCTTTTTAGTCTTTAAAATGACATTAAAAAAATTTGTAAGCCAAGAAATTCCTTGATCTCCTAAACATTTCCACACTTCTATTGGAAAATTATCCGGTCCTACTACTTTTTAGCATTTCATTTTCTTTAAAGCTTCAGTAACTTCAGATTTACTAATACGATGATAAAAATGAAATTCTCTATTTTTGTTTAGGGTATTAAGGTTGCTAAAATCAATCATACTTTCAGATCCATCATTGAAAAGTTTATCAAAATACCTCATCCACCTATTTTCAATATCCTTTTCTAAATAAAGCATTTTATTATTTTCATCTTTAATACTTGAACTATGTCTTTACTTCTCCTATCTCTTTGGTTGGCTAACTTATTCATACATCTTTCACCTTCTTTGGTATCTAATCTATTGTATAAATAACTAAAAGTTAAATTTTTTTTCATCATATACTCCTTTCTTAGAATCTCTACAGGCCACTTTATATCTTTCCCAATTCTCTGAGTTTTTACATCTAAACCATGTTTTATAATAATACTTCTTATTTTTTTATCTTTTCTTGCACACTCTCACCCCACCACCAACTATTCTTATTAGAAGAAGCTTTTCCTTTTGATTCTCCAAGCACATCTTTAGCAACTTGCTTAATTTCACATGCTATTTCTTCCCACATAATCTTAGCTTCCTCATGAACATCCCAAATTCTAATCTCTTGTTGCTTGCTCTTAAAAATATTTTTATTTGTGTTCTTTAAGTGTCCCCATCTAATTCTAGGACAATAATTTGGTTTATTTTTTCTCTTACAACCTTTCATCTTAAAATCTAAAAATAAGAATCGATGTTGGGTACTTAGATTTTCACTTGGAATGACCTTACAATCTTTGCAATCTAAACGATCTATTTTTCTTATTAGAAAATATTCAATTTGTGTTTTACTAGATCCAATTTTATAAGTAATAATATGTTCATCTCTTTTCTTAAATAAAGTGTTAGCAACTACAAAATCATAAGGTAAAGCAAAATCTAATATAGTCCTACCTTCTTCATTAGTCACTCCAAATCCATAACCACCATGAATACTTTTAATATCTTCTACCACTCTACCAACATGTCCATTTAAATCTCCTCCAATAAATACGTTTTCTTCAAGAGGTATCTTTTGTATTAATCCCTCTAATTCATTCCAAAATCTTTCTTTTACACCTCCAAACCTATATGTTAGCATAGACACTTATAACATTGATAATCTTAGTATCAACAATAATTATTAAAGCTATAATTCTATCTCAACTAATATTTATAACATTATCCTTCAAACTTATCTATATAATCACCCCTACACCATTTCTAGTTCTACTTTTACCGAATACCAAAGTTTAAAACCTAAACTATCAATCTCCTTGGCTTTCTCCCCAACCCATTTAGTTTCTTGAACACATAAAATATTTATCTTTCTATGAACCATAATATCTATCAAATCCATTAATTTACAGAAGAGTACCTATATTCCAAGATCCTAACCTAATTCTAGTTTCATGGATTAACTTCTTTGCTCGTGATCCGCCCATAATGTGGGAACCCTTGCTTATTTAACACACAAAAGGCTCTAGCACATTTTTCACTGTATTCAAGCCATACAACAGGTCGCTTCTAGGGGATGCCCTAGCATTAACACAATGATTTAAAGGATTCTTGTCATGATTATTTCGAAGAGTTTTATGCTGGTTGTCGACTACCTAACGCAACCCTCCACTTTTCACATCCAGGCTTGGGACCGGCAATAGTAGTGTTAACTAAACCTAAACCCTGTACTAAATAAAATAAAATAAACTAAAAAATAACTTATGCCTAAACTAAAAACATAAAACTTAAAAATAAACCCAAAATGAAAACCTAAAATAATAAAATAAAAACCTAAACCTAAAAAAAATTAAAACTTAACCTAAAAAATAAAATAAAAATAAAACTAAACTAAAAAATAATCATAAAACTAAATCTAAACAAAAAAACCTAAAATAAAAAAAACCTAAACTAAAATGAATAAACAATGAAACCCTAAAACCTTAAACCCTAAACCCTAAACCCTAAACTCTAAAAACCTAAAAACCTAAACCTAAACTAAATAAAAGAAAAAATAAAATATATAAAAAACTTAAACCTAAATAAAATAAAATAAAATAAAAACATACACTAAAAAATAAACATTAACCTAAACCTAAGCCTAAAAAAATAAACAAAAATAAAAAACCTAAACTAAAATAAATAAACCTAAAATAAATAAACTAACTAAATAAAACATAAAAAAACCTAAATATAAATTAAAAATAAAATAAACTAAAATAAATAAAAATTAAAATAAATAAACCTAAAACCTAAAACTAACCCTAAACCCTAAAGCCTAAACCCTAAAAATCTTAAACCCTAAAGCCTAAACCCTAAACCCTAAACTATCCCTAAACCCTAAGCTTACCCTAAACCATAAACACTAAAACCTCAAAACCCTAAACACTAAACCTAAAATCCTAAACCCTAAACTCTAACCCTAAACCCTAAACCCTTAACCTTAAAACCCTAAACCCTAACCCTAAACCCCTAAACCCTAAAAGCATAAACCCTAAACCCTAAACCCTAAATACTAAAACCTAAACCATAAACCCTAAACCTAAACCTCAAACCCTAAACATAAACCTAAAGTAATAAAATAAATTAAAAAATAAATTTAAACCCTAAAACCTAATAAACCTAAACCCTAAGAATGGGCAGAACCTTGATGGCAGGAACATCACCGTAGTTATGGTGGCTATCATAGTGGTGGTGGGGAATTTGGAGGTGCTGGTGGATATGGAGGTGGTGGTCAGAGTAGGGCTGATTATTGAAGCAGGAGGAGCGATGGAGGTTATAGCCATGGTGGTGGCCAAGGGAGAGATCTGGGATATGATGGTGGATCACGCTACTCAAGAGCTGAGGTGGCTTTGATGGGAACTGGAGAAATTAAAGAATGATCGATCCGATCTCCTATTTATGGAACTGTGTCTTTACAATAAAGATAGTTCTAGTTATCTGGGGTTTTTGATTTGCTCCATGCAGGTTCATTTTTTATCCATGTCGTCGCTTGTATCTTAGAAAACTTGGTGTATTACTTAGTTGATGAAATTAAGAAGAAGAAATGTTGAATATGAATTTGTTGTCCGTTAAAAAAAACTAAAAACTCTAACCCCTAAACTAAAACCTAAACCCTAGACCAAAACACTAGAACCCTAAACCCTAAACCCTAAACCCTAAACTCTAAATCATAAAACCTAAAACCTAAAACCTAAACCCTAAACCCTAAACTCTAAACCCTAAACCCTAAACACTAAACCATAAACCCTAAACCTTAAAAAGCTAAAAACTTAAACCTAAACTAATTAAAACCAAAAAATAAAATAAATAAAAAAACCTAAACCAAAATAAAATAATAAATTAAATAAAATAAAAACTTAAACTCAAACCTAAACCTAAACCTAAACCTAAACTTAAAAAGAAAAAAAATAAAAAAATAAAAAATAAACTAAAATAAAATCAATAAAAACCTAAACTAAACTAAAAAAATAAAAAATCTAAATAAAATAAAACTAAACCTAAAATAAAAATAAATTAAACCTCAAATAACATAAAATAAAAATCCAAACCTAAAAAATAAACCTAAAATAAACAAGAAATAAACCCTAAACCCTAAAAAAATATAAACCTAAAAAAAACCTCAACCTAAACTAAAATAAACTAAATTAAAATAAATAAAATCTAAACCTAAACCTAAAACAAACTTAACTTAAACCTAAACCTAAACCATAAATAAAATAAAATAAACACAAAATAAACTTAAACCTAAGCTAAAAAATAAACCTAAAATACAAACCTAAATCGTAAACCTAAACCTAAAAATAAAAAATAAAACCTAAACCTCAAAGAAAAAAAAACTAAACTAAAAAATAATCCTAAACCTAAACCTAAACATAAAAAATAAATTGAAATAGAAAACATAAACTAAAATAAATAAACTAAACTAGAGAAAAATAAAAATAAACCTAAATAAAATAAAAAATATAATAAACTAAAACAAATAAAAATAAACTAAATAAACCAAAATCTACTAGTTTACTTAATTTAAAAAAATAATAAATGAATAAAAAACCTAACCCTAAACCCTAAACCCTAAACCCTAAACATTAAAACCCTAAAACCTAAACCCTAAAACCTTAAACCCTAAACACTAAACCATACACCCTAAAGCATAAACCCTAAAATGTACAACTATAAATCTTAAACCCTAAATACCAAACCCTAAATCCTAAGCCCTAAACCCAAAACCCTATATATAAACCTAAAACCTAAATAAAATATAAAAATAAACTAAAAAAAAAAATAAAAACTAAACTAAAGTAAAATAAATAAAACCTAAACTAAACTAAATAATAAATAAAATAAAATGTAAAATAAAAATAAAAACTAAATAAATAAAAAAATAAATATAAAATAAAAATAAAATAAAATAAAATAAATGCTAAATAAAAATCTAAACCTAAAAAAATTAACCTAAAAAATAAATAAAAAAATAAAACCAAAACCCTAAACTAAAAAAAACCTAAACCTAAAATAAATAAAATAAAATAAACCTATACCTAAACTAAAATAAAAAACCTAAACCTAAACCTATAATAAACTAAACCTAAACTTAAACTAAATAAATTAAATAAACTAAATAAACTTAAACTTGAACTAAAAATAAAACCTAAAACCTAAACCTAAAAAAAAAAAAAACTTAAACCTTAACTTAAAATGAAAATAAAATCAAAACCTAAAAAATAAGCATACACCTAAACCTAAACTTAAAAAATAAACTAAAATAAAAAACCTAAACTAAATTAAATAAACCTAAAATAAATAAACTGAACTAAATAAAAATAAAAAATAAATCTAAATAAAAATTAAAATTAAGATGAACTAAAATAAATAAACTAAATAACTCTAAACTTATCGCTTTACTTAATTTAAAAAAGATACCCTAAACCCTAAACCCTAAACCTACAACCCTAAACCACAATCATAAATCCTAAACCCTAAACCCTAAACCCCTAAACTAAACCCTAAATAATAAACCAAACCTCCCTAAGCTTTAAACATAAACCTAAACCCTTCCTAAACCTCCTAAACTAAACCCTAAAACCTAAACCCTAAACCTCTAAAACCCTAAACCTATAAACCCTAAAACCCTAAACTAAAACCCCTAAACCCAAAAGTTTAAAACCTAAACCTTAAACTAATAACCCTAATCTAAACCCTAAACCTAAACCCTAAACCCCTAAAAAAATAAAATAATTAAACCTAAACCTTAATCCTAAACTTAAATAAATAAATAAATAAAATAAAATAAAATAAAAAAAAATAAACCTAAAATAAAATAAAATAAAATAAAAATAAATTAAAATAAAACTAAATGTAAAATAAAATAAAATAAAATAAAACTAAATAAAAAACCTAAACTTGAAAATAAACTTAAAAATAAAACCTAAAATTAAATAAAAAATAAAACCTAAACCCTAAACTAAGAAAACATAAACCTAAATAAAAATAAAATAAACAAAATAAAATAAACCTAAACCTAAACTAAAATAAAACCTAAACCTAAATCTAAAATAAATTAAACTTAAACCTAAACCTAAACTAAAAAATAAAACCTAAAAATAAACATAAAATAAAAATTGAAAACCTAAATCTATAAAAATAAAATAAAAACCTAAACCTAAACTTAAAAATAAAAAATAAAACCTAAACCTAAAAGTTTAAATCAAAATAAAACTCAACTAAAAAATAAATCTAAACCTAAAAAATAAACTAAAATATATAACCTAAACTAAAGTAAATAACCTAAAATAAATAAACTAAACTAAATAAAAATACAAACCTAAATAAAAATAAAAAATAAAATAAACTCAATTAAATAAAAAAAAAATAAACCTACACCTACCGATTTAAGTAATTTAAAAAAAAAAGCCTTAAACCTTAAACCCTAAAACTAACCCTTAACCCTAAACCCTTAACCTTCAACCCTAATACTACAACCCTAAACCCTAAAACCTTAAACCCTAAACCCTAAATGCTAAACCCTAAAACCCTAAACCTTAAACCATAAACCATAAAACCTTAAACCCTAAACCCTAATCCCTAAACCTTGAAACCTACAACCCTAAACCCTAAACCCTAAACAAACCCTAAACCCTAAACCCTAATAATGGGGAAAACCTTGATAGCCGGAACATCACCAACAACTAGGCTCATTCTAGATCGGGCGGTGGAGGCGAAGGCGGATGCGACGATTATCACAATGAGGGTTGGGGATCTGGAGGTGCTGGTGGATATGGAGGTGTTGGTTGGAGTAGTAGTTTTGGAGGTGGGAGAGGAGAGGTTACATCTGTGGTGGTTACAGAGGGAGAGAACGGGGATATGAAGGCAGATCCGCTAATCGAGAGGCAAGAGTGGTTGTCATTGGAACTAGAGAAACAAAAGAACATCCAATCTAATCTACTACTTATGGAATTGTGTCTTTACAGAAGAGACGGTTCTAATCATCAAAGGTTTTTGATTTGCTCTATGGGTGCTCACTTTTAATCTATGTCATCGCTTGTGTCTTAGAAAAGTTGGGGTGCTACTTGGTTGATGAAATCAAAAAGAAAAAATGTTGAATCTGAATTCGTTCTCTATTAAAAAAAATTAAACCCTAAATCTTAAACTAAAACTTAAACCCTAAACCCCAAACCCTAAACCCTAAACCCCAAACTAATTATAAACCCTAAATAATAAACCCTCAAAAGCTAAAAACCTAAACTTAAGCTAAATAAAACCTAAAAATGAAATAAATAAAAAAACCTAAACAAAAATAAAATTAAATAAAAAATAATAAAAACATAAACTAAAACCTAATACTGAACCTAAACCTAAACCAAAATTGAAAAAGAAAATAAAATAAAAAAATTTAAAATTAAACTAAATTAAAATAAATAAAAACATAAACTAAAATAAAAAATAAAAAACTTAAATAAAATAAAAATTAAACCTAAAATAAAAATAAAATAAACCTAAAATAAAATAAAATAATAACTAAATAAAAACCTAAACCTAAAACAATAAACCTAAAAATGAAACTTAAAAATTAATAAAAAAAAAACTAAACCCTGAACTAAAAAAATCTTAAACCTAAAATAAAAATAAAATAAATAAAATAAAATAAACCTAAACCTAAACTAAAATAAATAAAACCTAAACTTAAACCTAAAATAAGCTAAACCTAAACCAAAATGTAAACTAAATAAAATAAAATAATCTAAAATAAACCTAAACATAAATTAAAATTAAATCTAAAAGTAAACCTAAAATAAAAACCTAAAACTTAAACTTAAAAAAATAATATAAAAACCTAACCCTAAACCTAAGAAATCAGATATAAATAAAACTCAACTAAAAATAAACCCAAACCTAAAAAATAAACTAAAATAAATAAACCTAAACTAAAATAAATAAACCTAAATAAAAATAAAAAATAAAATAAACTCAAATAAATAAAAGATAAACTAAATGAACCTAAACCTTAAAAAAACCTAAATTCTAAATCCTAAACCCTAAACCCTAAACCCCAAACCCTAAAACTAACCCTAAATGCTATACCCTAAACTTACGACCCTAACCCTAAACCCTAAACCCAAAAACCCTAAACCCTAAACCCTAAACCCTAAACCCTAAACACTAAACCCTAAACCTTAAAGCCTACAACCTTAAACCCTAAACCCTAAAGTAAACCTAAATGAACCCTAAACTCTAAACCCTAAACTAATCCCAAACCCTAAGAATGGGTAGTTCCTTGATGGTAGAACATCACCATCAATTATGCTCGGCCTAAATCTGGGGTGGAGGGCGAAGGCAATATTTATCGTAGTGTTAGTGGGTGATTTGGAGGTGCTAGTGGATATGGAGGTGGTGGTCAGAGAAGTAATGGTTATGGAGGTGAGAAAAATGATGGAGGTTTCAACCGTTGTGGTGGAGGAGGGATAGTTCGGGGATATGATGGTGGATTCTACTACTCGAGAGGTGGGGGTGGTTCTGATGGGAACTAGAGAAACTGAAGAATGGATGATCCGATCTACTACTTATGAAACTATCTCTTTATAGTAGAGTTAGTTCTACTTATCTGGGGTTTTTGATTTGCTCTATTGGAGCTCCTTTTCTATCTATGTCATCGCCTATGTCTTAGAAAACTTAGGGTGCTACTTGGTTGAAGAAATCGAAGAGAATAAATGTTAAATTTGAATTTATTCTCTATTAAAAAAAAACTTAAACCCTAAGCCCAAAATCCAAAACCCTTAAACCCTAAACTCTAAACCCTAAACCCTACACACTAAACCCTAAAGCCTAAAACCATAAACCCTAAACCCTAAATCCTTAAACCTACAACCCTAAACCCTAAACCCTAAACCCAAACTCTAAACTCTAAAATATAATCTCTAAACTAAACGTAAACCCTAAACCCTAAACCCTAAACCTTAAATAAAGATGTCATTAGGGAGTAGATCTAAAGAATGTCCTAATCCTAACATACATAGTTATTTAAAGAAAATGTTTTGAAGAGACTTTCCCTTGACTATTAGAGATTTCAATACCCTAAACCCTAACCCTAAATTTTATTATAATACCATATATTATAGTATAATGTAACATCATATATTTGAGCATGTAGTGATGTGTTTTGGGATGTTATAAGATGTTTTCAAATGTTTTAGTATATTTGGTATTGTGCCCTATAGTCTATATTAAGCTAAATAATAAAAATATTTATTTAATAAATCAGATGTTGAAATTTGTTAAATTTGAAGTGGGAACTTGGTTGTAGTACCAAAGGTGTGCTCGCCACTTGTAGTCTAAAATGTAAGATTTTATGTTCAAAATAAATATTATATGTTGTAGCATAGTATAACATCATATATCATAATATATTGTTTTGCACATTTTAAATTCTTTTAGTATTTTACAATCATGTAGTCAAGCCTACACTAGCATTATGTATAAAAATGTTGTTTTAGACTTTAATATGGTGGAATTTGGCCAAATTTATAATAAGTAGAGAATGACATCATAATATATTGTTTGAATGATAAATATGTGAGTGATATGACTTAAATATATAGTTTTTTATTATTTAGACTAATTTTATGATTTTTATCTTAAGAAATCCCTTGTGATGTGATATGCAATATAATATAATATAATATATTATGTTATAGTGTATTATAATATAGGATGCCATAACATAGTGTAGCAACATGCATTATAGCAAACTATTGTGTATAACTACTTGTTGTTTAGCATATTTTAGTTTATTATAGTATGATGTAGTAGAGTTTGTGCTAGTATAATTCTTAAAATACTAATTTATAGGCTAAGATGATGGGAATTTGCCAAATTTAAGGTAAGCTTTAGGGAACATCATTCGGGGTGTGCTATGAGTGTCATTTAATCAAAAGAATGAAATTTTGCATCCAAAATAAATGTTCAATTTTCAACCAAATTTTATAAATTTTTTGCTTAAAGCGATTCATTTTAAGGTGTAATGTAAGATAATATATTATATGAAAGCATATTGAAATATAATTTACATATCAATATAACTTCACATATATATGAATGTAGTGGTGTGTTACTAAATATTATTGTACATTTTAGTATGTTCTACTTTTGTGATAATACATTGGGTCAAAACTCACAAAAATATTAATTTGAAGGTTGAGATAGAAGAATTTGGCCAAATTGATGGCACGCATCAAGAAGAAACACCAAAATTTTCCTATTTTGTGCCATTTCTAATAGAAAAATTACAATTTTAAATCCAAAATGAACATTATTCATATTTTGAGAAAATTCTGATATTTGTTCCTTTTAAGTTATTCTAATGAGGTGTAATGTGGCTTATTATAAGTTCTATCTTATGAACATAATATGACTTGAATATGAACTACAATTTAGATCAAGTCTGATCAAAATTTGATTCCCTTTTCTTCTTTCAGAATCAAACTATTGCCTTTTCTTTTGGTTCTTTTAAAAGCACTCCTGGTTATGAATAAGTGGGTAAATCTACTAACTGTTGAAGCTCATGATGATGATAGTGATTAGTGAGATGTCTTATTTTTCTTATGCAACATCTTTTCCATATTCTCCTTCCAGGACACACTAGCTCCAACTCAAAAGAAAACTTGCTAGTAATGTGCATCCGCTGTGAGGGGCACCCCCATCCCTATAAAAAGATGGATTCCCAAAGTAAATCTCGAGGCACGTTATTTTAGAGAAAGCTTAAAATAATAAATGAATAAAAAACCTAACCCTAAACCCTAAACCCTAAACCCTAAACATTAAAACCCTAAAATCTAAACCCTAAAACCTTAAACCCTAAACACTAAATCGTAAACCCTAAAGCATAAACCCTAAAATGTACAACCATAAGCCTTAAACCCTAAATACCAAACCCTAAATCCTAAACCCTAAACCCAAAAACCCTATATACCTAAACCTAAACTATAAAATTCCTAAAAATAAAATAAATTAAAAAACCTAAACCTAAATAAAATATAGAAATAAGATAAACTAAAAACCTAAACTTAAACATAAAAATAAAAAAAATAAAAATAAAAACTAAACTAAAGTAAAATAAATAAAAACCTAAACTAAACTAAATAATAAAATAAAAATAAAATGTAAAATAAAAATAAAAACTAAATAAATAAAAAAATAAATATAAAATAAAAATAAAATAAAATAAAATAAATGCTAAATAAAAATCTAAACCTAAAAAAATTAACCTAAAAAATAAATAAAAAAATAAAACCAAAACCCTAAACTAAAAAAAACCTAAACCTAAAATAAATAAAATAAAATAAACCTATACCTAAACTAAAATAAACAAAACCTAAACCTAAACCTATAATAAACTAAACCTAAACTTAAACTAAATAAAATTAAATAAACTAGAAATAAACTTAAACTTGAACTAAAAAATAAAACCTAAAACCTAAACCTAAAAAAAATTAAATAAAAACTTAAACCTTAACTTAAAAATGAAAAATAAAATCAAAACCTAAAAAATAAGCATACACCTAAACCTAAACTTAAAAAATAAACTAAAATAAAAAACCTAAACTAAATTAAATAAACCTAAAATAAATAAACTGAACTAAATAAAAATAAAAAAATAAATCTAAATAAAAATTAAAATTAAGATGAACTAAAATAAATAAACTAAATAACTCTAAACTTATCGCTTTACTTAATTTAAAAAAGATACCCTAAACCCTAAACCCTAAACCTACAACCCCAAACCTACAATCATAAATCCTAAACCCTAAACCCTAAACCCTAAACTAACCCTAAATAATAAACCCTAAACCTTAAGCCCTAAGCTTTAAACCATAAATCCTATACCCTAACCTTAACCTTAAAATGTAAACCCTAAACCCTAAAACCCTAAACCCCAAACCCTAAACAAACCCTAAACCATAAACCCAAAACCCTAAAATGTAAAAACCCCAAACCCTAAAGCTTAAAGCCTAAACCCTATACTCTTAACTAACACTAAAATCTAAGCAGCCTAAACCCTAAACCATCAAAACCCTAAACCCTAAAGCCTAAACACTAAATCCTAAACCCTAAACCCTAATCCCTAACCCTAAACAATAAACCTTAAATACTAAAACCCTAAACCCTAAAACCTTAAACCTAAAAACCCCAAACCCTAAAAATTGAAAAACCTAAACCTAAAGTAAATAAAACTTAATAATAACTTAAATAAGAAAACCTAAAACTAAATAAAATAATAAAATAAAATATAATAAAAACCTAAACTAAAACCTAAACCTAAACCTAAAAATAAAATAAAATAAAAAATAAAATTAAACTAAAATAAATTAAAATAAAAACTAAATGTAAAAGAATAATAAAATAAACTTAAAATAAAATAAAATAAAAACTAAATAAAAACCTAAACTTGAAAATAAACTTAAAAATAAAACCTAAAATTAAATAAAAAATAAAACCTAAACCCTAAACGAAGAAAACATAAACCTAAATAAAAATAAAATAAACAAAATAAAATAAACCTAAACCTAAACTAAAATAAATAAAACCTAAACCTAAATCTAAAATAAATTAAACTTAAACCTAAACCTAAACTAAAAAATAAAACCTAAAAATAAACATAAAATAAAAATTGAAAACCTAAATCTATAAAAATAAAATAAAAACCTAAACCTAAACTTAAAATAAAAAATAAAACCTAAACCTAAAAGTTTAAATCAAAATAAAACTCAACTAAAAAATAAATCTAAACCTAAAAAATAAACTAAAATATATAACCTAAACTAAAGTAAATAACCTAAAATAAATAAACTAAACTAAATAAAAATACAAACCTAAATAAAAATAAAAAATAAAATAAACTCAATTAAATAAAAAAAAAATAAACCTACACCTTCCGATTTACGTAATTTAAAAAAAACCCTTAAACCTTGAAACCTAAAACTAACCTTAACCCCTAAACCCTTAACCTTCATCCCTAATACTACAACCCTAAACCCTAAAACCTTAAACCCTAAACCCTAAATGCTAAACCCTAAAACCCTAAACCTTAAACCATAAACCATAAAACCCTAAACCCTAAACCCTAATCCATAAACCTTGAAACCTACAACCCTAAACCCTAAACTAACTCTAAACCCTAAACCCTAATAATGGGGAAAACCTTGATAGCAGGAACATCACCAACAACTAGGCTCATTCTAGATCGGGCGGTGGAGGCGAAGGCGGATGCGACGGTTATCACAATGAGGGTTGGGGATCTGGAGGTGCTGGTGGATATGGAGGTGTTGGTTGGAGTAGTGGTAGTTTTGGAGGTGGGAGGAGTGACAGAGGTTACATCTGTGGTGGTTACAGAGGGAGAGAACGGGGATATGAAGGCAGATCCGCTAATCGAGAGGCAAGAGTGGTTGTCATTGGAACTAGAGAAACAAAAGAACATCCAATCTAATCTACTACTTATGGAATTGTGTCTTTACAGAAGAGACGGTTCTAATCATCAAAGGTTTTTGATTTGCTCTATGGGTGCTCACTTTTAATCTATGTCATCGCTTGTGTCTTAGAAAAGTTGGGGTGCTACTTGGTTGATGAAATCAAAAAGAAAAAATGTTGAATCTGAATTCGTTCTCTATTAAAAAAAATTAAACCCTAAATCTTAAACTAAAACTTAAACCCTAAACCCCAAACACTAAACCCTAAACCCCAAACTAATTATAAACCCTAAATAATAAACCCAAAAGCTAAAACCTAAACTTAAGCTAAATAAAACCTAAAATGAAATAAATAAAAAAAACCTAAACAAAATAAAATTAAAAAAATAATAAAAACATAAACTAAAACCTAATACTGAACCTAAACCTAAACCAAAATTGAAAAAGAAAATAAAATAAAAAAATTTAAAATTAAACTAAATTAAAATAAATAAAAACATAAACTAAAATAAAAAATAAAAAACCTAAATATAATAAAAAAATTAAACCTAAAATAAAAATAAAATAAACCTAAAATAAAATAAAATAATAACTAAATAAAACCTAAACCTAAAACAATAAACCTAAAATGAAACTTAAAAATTAATAAAAAAAACTAAACCCGAACTAAAAAAAAATCTTAAACCTAAAATAAAATAAAATAAATAAAATAAAATAAACCTAAACCTAAACTAAAATAAATAAAACCTAAACTTAAACCTAAAATAAGCTAAACCTAAACCAAAATGTAAACTAAATAAAATAAAATAATCTAAAATAAACCTAAACATAAATTAAAAAATTAAACCTAAAAGTAAACCTAAAATAAAAACCTAAAACTTAAACTTAAAAAAATAATATAAAAACCTAACCCTAAACCTAAGAAATCGATATAAATAAAACTCAACTAAAATAAACCCAAACCTAAAAAAATAAACTAAATAAACCTAAACTAAAATAAATAAACCTAAATAAAAAATAAAAAATAAAATAAACTCAAATAAATAAAAGATAAACTAAATGAACCTAAACCTTAAAAAAACCTAAATTCTAAATCCTAAACCCTAAACCCTAAACCCCAAACCCTAAAACTAACCCTAAATGCTATACCCTAAACTTACGAACCTAACCCTAAACCCTAAACCCAAAACCCTAAACCCTAAACCCTAAACCCTAAACCCTAAACACTAAACCCTAAACCTTAAAGCCTACAACCTTAAACCCTAAACCCTAAAGTAAACCTAAATGAACCCTAAACTCTAAACCCTAAACTAATCCCAAACCCTAAGAATGGGTAGTTCCTTGATGGTAGGAACATCACCATCAATTATGCTCAGTCTAAATCTAGCGGTGGAGGTGAAGGCGAAGGCAATATTTATCGTAGTGTTAGTGGGTGATTTGGAGGTGCTAGTGGATATGGAGGTGGTGGTCAGAGAAGTGGTGGTTATGGAGGTGAGAAAAATGATGGAGGTTTCAACCGTTGTGGTGGAGGAGGGATAGTTCGGGGATATGATGGTGGATTCTACTACTCAAGAGACGGGGGTGGTTCTGATGGGAACTAGAGAAACTGAAGAATGGATGATCTGATCTACTGCTTATGAAACTATCTCTTTATAGTAGAGTCAGTTCTACTTATCTGGGGTTTTTAATTGCTCTATGGGAGCTCCTTTTCTATCTATGTCATCGCCTATGTCTTAAAAAACTTGGGTGCTACTTGGTTGAAGAAATCGAAGAGAATAAATGTTAAATTTGAATTTATTCTCTATTAAAAAAAAACTTAAACCCTAAGCCCAAAATCCAAAACCCTTAAACCCTAAACTCTAAACCCTAAACCCTACACACTAAACCCTAAAGCCTAAAACCATAAACCCTAAACCCTAAATCCTTAAACCTACAACCCTAAACCCTAAACCCTAAACCCAAACTCTAAACTCTAAAATATAATCTCTAAACTAAACGTAAACCCTAAACCCTAAACCCTAAACCTTAAATAAAGATGTCATTAGGAGTAGATCTAAAGAATGTCCTAATCCTAACATAGTTATGGTAGCTAAAGAAAATGTTTTGAAGAGACTTTCCCTTGACTATTAGAGATTTCAATACCCTAAACCCTAACCCTAAATTTTATTATAATACCATATATTATAGTATAATGTAACATCATATATTTGAGCATGTAGTGATGTGTTTTTGGCTGTTATAAGATGTTTTTCAAATGTTTTAGTATATTATGGTATTGTGCCCTATAGTCTATATTAAGCTAAATAATAAAAATATTTATTTAATAAATCAGATGTTGAAATTTGTTAAATTTGAAGTGGGAACTTGGTTGTAGTACCAAAGGTGTGCTCGCCACTTGTAGTCTAAAATGTAAGATTTTATGTTCAAAATAAATATTATATGTTGTAGCATAACATCATATATCATAATATATTGTTTTGCACATTTTAAATTCTTTTAGTATTTTACAATCATGTAGTCAAGCCTACACTAGCATTATGTATAAAAATGTTGTTTTAGACTTTAATATGGTGGAATTTGGCCAAATTTATGATAAGTAGAGAATGACATCATAATATATTTTTTGAATGATAAATATGTAAGTGATATGACTTAAATATATAGTTTTTTATTATTTAGACTAATTTTATGATTTTTATCTTAAGCAATCCCTTGTGATGTGATATGCAATAAAATATAATATAATATATTATGTTATAGTGTATTATAATATAGGATGCCATAACATAGTGTAGCAACATGCATTATAGCAAACTATTGTGTATTACTACTTGTTGTTTAGCATATTTTAGTTTATTATAGTATGATGTAGTAGAGTTTGTGCTAGTATAATTCTTAAAATACTAATTTATAGGCTAAGATGATGGGAATTTGCCAAATTTAAGGTAAGCTTTAGGGAACATCATTCGGGGTGTGCTATGAGTGTCATTTAATCAAAAGAATGAAATTTTGCATCCAAAATAAATGTTCAATTTTCAACCAAATTTTATAAATTTTTTGCTTAAACTGATTCATTTTAAGGTGTAATGTAAGATAATATATTATATGAAAGCATATTGAAATATAATTTACATATCAATATAACTTCACATATATATGAATGTAGTGGTGTGTTACTAAATATTATTGTACATTTTAGTATGTTCTACTTTTGTGATAATACATTGGGTCAAAACTCACAAAAATATTAATTTGAAGGTTGAGATAGAAGAATTTGGCCAAATTGATGGCACGCATCAAGAAGAAACACCAAAATTTTCCTATTTTGTGCCATTTCTAATAGAAAAATTACAATTTTAAATCCAAAATGAACATTATTCATATTTTGAGAAAATTCTGATATTTGTTCCTTTTAAGTTATTCTAATGAGGTGTAATGTGGCTTATTATAAGTTCTATCTTATGAACATAATATGACTTGAATATGAACTACAATTTAGACCAAGTCTGATCAAAATTTGATTCCCTTTTCTTCTTTCAGAATCAAACTATTGCCTTTTCTTTTGGTTCTTTTAAAAGCACTCCTGGTTATGAATAAGTGGGTCAGGTAAATCTACTAACTATTGAAGCTACTGCTCATGATGATGATAGTGATTAGTGAGATGTCTTATTTTTCTTATGCAACATCTTTTCCATATTCTCCTTCCAGGACACACTAGCTCCAACTCAAAAGAAAACTTGCTAGTAATGTGCATCCGCTGTGAGGGGCACCCCCATCCCT
The DNA here is from genome assembly GCA_021442155.1 of Cymbidium sinense. NCBI lineage: Eukaryota > Viridiplantae > Streptophyta > Magnoliopsida > Asparagales > Orchidaceae > Cymbidium > Cymbidium sinense. The sequence goes on from CM038214.1 coordinate 77,590,866, forward strand.
ATAAAAAGATGGATTCCCAAAGTAAATCTCGAGGCACGTTATTTTTATAGGAGGGGAATAGATTCAAGAGTCAGAGTCTTTTTTACCCCCATCTCTGATACCTACCCATAAGATGAAGATTCCTTACCCTCTCTTCCTAGTTGGAAATGGAAGACTTTTGAGATCATGATAGGAAGAATTTAGTGTCAGAGTAGAACCAGACGAGGGAGAGCTTTCCTCTAGCAAAGAGGCAAAGAGCTTAAGAACCAACTAGGATCTTTTAGTTTAGCCAATTGAGTTCCACTTGCAAAGCCCATAGCTTGAGAAAGGCCCACGTAGGGATGGGAAGTGGCAAGAACAGAGGTATCTAGAGGAGTAGTAAATTTGGTTGATCCAGTAAGAGATGGTTAGATGGATAAGGCAGGCAAAGTATCTTATAATCTCACGCAACTTAAACATTTGTAGTAAATTCTTCATGAATTAGTGGTTAGCCCCTTAAGAAGCATATAATTGAGTTTCATAACCCATTTTCTTAATAAGAAGGGGCTTAATCTTGTAGAATACCTTTCCATTGATTGATAATACATGAAATTCTAGTTCCTTTAGCTAGTCATTTCCTCTTACTCAACCATGCAAAAAATTACATTCTTTTGATGGATGCGATGCAATTAGAAAAGTCTTCAGTGAGATCTTTGCTAGCATCTTCTTAGATTGTTCTCATAGGTTCAAGAAAGGAAGAGTTCTTTTCACATATGGGAAGATGTTGACCACTCATTCAAGCGGATGTCTTTGGTAGAAAGTATATCCACTCCATCATGCTTCTAATTACTCATGCACGAGGTCACTTTCTTCTATTAGCATTTAAGGGAAAGGCAATACGAAGCTCTTCAACTAACTTGAATATTAGCGAAGTGACCCTTATAACTTCTATGTAATGAAAAAGAGTTTTTGAAATAAGCTTTCCTATAGCTCGCTGGCTTACCTTAGATCAATCCCTAGCCCCATTAGTACGACTGCCAATCATGAAATGATCAAAAATTAGAAAAAACTTTAGCATCACTCCAAGGAATCCAACTCCATAGAAGAAAATAAGAAAACTTGGTTGGCACGCTATGGTATGATGGAACCTAGTGATTGGCTATGAACTCCTCTTAGCTAGACTGTAAGCACTAGTGAAAGCACTATGGAGAATGCCATTACTACAACTCCTACTTGGGCCTTTTCCCCCAATGGCACTATTCACTAAAGGCTCGAAGCAGTAAAATCATATGATTTGAGAGTCAACCTTTGCCCCAAAAACCCATCTTTCTTGCTCAAAACCTTGAACTCCTGCAGATCCCTCAAATTTTTAACATTGCCCTCATGTTTAGTGTTCATTTTCTCCTACCTACAAAAGAATTTCTTCTCATTTCTTTACTACTACATAGCTTATGTTTCCAAAGCCTACTCTTTTACATAACCCCAATTTCTTCAAATGAGTAGTATGCCCTTCAATGTATTCTTTCTTTTTGTCTATATGTGCAAAAATTGTGCCCTTCAACACTTTTTTTTTTGTAGTTGTAAGGTGTTTGGTAATTTAATTCTAGTCAAAATGAATTGAATGGAAAGTTTGTGTCTTTTTCAGTAGGCTTTGTTTTAAGTCATACAAGCTTCTCTTCTACTCTATGTTCCAAGGTTTCTTGGAGAGAAAAGACAATAAGTTTGCAATAAGGAGTTTGAACTTGGAAATTATGTCACTGATTTTCTCTTAATGCGTTATCAATTTTAGTTCAGATTCTTTCATTGTACATTATATGATTACATATAGAAAAATAAAATGTTGATGAACATTGGAGTTCACTATTCTAGAGTGGAAGAGTGGAGGTCTAAGGACCACGGATGTGATGTCTGTAACCAATATATGACTAAATACATCCTATGAATACTTAGCCAAAAGGAGCTCTAATGACACACTCTTGAAAGCTAGACTCTACCTTACAAGTTTGTTATCCTACAATTCTCTTCTTCTCTTCCACCATCATGTTGAAGGCACTTTGAGATGAAAAATGACTAGAATTATTTCACTTCTTTTTTTAGGACCTAATTCTCTTACTATGATAGGTGTGAAGCAAATGAATTAGAGTAGCTCTTCTTATGGTTGGATGCTTGAAAACTGGACAATCAATGCTTTGTCCAAGATGTACTATTAGGTTTCCTTTTTCTTCACAAGTGTTGGTGAAACTTTTTCATTGATTGCATAAGAAACATAAGAAATATGATTTGACACTAATGAAGAAACTATTCAACCCATAGGTAGGGTAGGCTCTAAATCTCTACCACAAGCATCGAGCTATTGATCATGCTCATTGGGCTAATACTCAGAATAGGAATTCTCCATCCATAAAAAGGATCGTACTTTATAGAATAAATGGTGAAATCACTTCACTGATCTGGACCTTACACTTCTCCTTCTCTGGCTACTCATCCTGGTGAATCCAGCCTCCCCCCTAACCACTTCAACCAGGCTAGAAATTTTCTCTTTGTAAAAGGTAATTTTGGAATATTGATCCAAAATATGAAACATCATACTATTGTACAAACTGCCTATAGAAAGTAGAACACTCCCCACACCCCCAGGTGTGGAGCAAAAGAAATGGTCTGCTAATTGGACCATGGAGAGTGAGGTTAGTCACCATAGTTCTGAGAGAAGGACGAGTTGAAAAGTAAACTAAAGATAAATAACAAATGAAATGAAGGATGACTCACTCTACAACTAGGGTAGACAATCATCTATGTTACTAGTAAAAGCTACATAATTGATAGATAAGGAACATAGTGTCCCATGAACTTTTGCATTGGACTATCTGCAGACACTACTTAGCAAACATTCCTTCACGACCTTCCTGATTCAACCTAACCATCTGACTAGCTAGCTGGATCTGGTTGACCAATGCCCCACTCTTTGATCAGAAAGAGCACTTTCTTCTTCCTTTTCAAGTTTTGAAAAGCGAGACTCGGGCCTCCTAAGGATAGTCTTAAAAGAAGTGATATAGAAAGAAAGAAACACTTATCTACTCATATCCGAGAATTCAAGGAAGTAGCGACAGCTACTTCATTTATGATTTCTTGACTATCCAGTAAGTATAGCTACTTCTTTCATTTAAAACTCTATTTCCCTTCCTATAGATAAAAGATAGAATTTTCTATTCCCCCATGGGAAATTGTAGAAAATGTATTTATTTACTTCAATTCGGATAGGGTTAGGTTTTTTTACTGGATATCATCTTGTCATTCTTTATGGACTAGGAAATAGAGTATATGATTTCTTTCAGTATTAGATATGATTGGAGAACATAAATAAGTAGCTATATTGTTCCGTATAACCTATATGCTTGATTGAAAGGAAAGTCTATTCTATCCTTTCACCTCTCCTTTTAGTCGAGCCGGTATCTACCTCCTCCCTTTTCAAATTCTCTTTTCCATATAGCCTATATTCTTTTTGAATTCTATTTTGTCCTTCCTCTCTGAAGAACCACACCATGTCAACATTTCTTCCAAGGAAGAACGATGCGATTTTGGTTTTCTATCCCCAATCTAGCGGAAATTTTGGTATGACAAGTAGGTTTTTAGAGTTCAGTCCCATAGTGAAGGAAGTACTCATTATTATGCCTCTTAACGAGTCTTTCATCACTTCGTTGACTCGTTCACCTCAGGTGAACTACCAACTACCCTCTGATTCTTTCTCTTCTTTATGTGTTTCTTTTCTAGTAGATCAATGATGAGCCAAAGAAAAGACAATAGTGCATGAACAATACTTTTCTTGCAGTGAAGACTAAGCTTAGCCGAGACTGAATCTGTCAGTTTTGGCAAAGAAGGGGAAAGGAAGTAGGTAGAAATCAATCGTTGCACTAATACGAGTGTAATATATCGTTCCTGCCCTTAAGGAGAAAGAGCTTTGGCAAGAGCAGCTTCTATGCCATCAACATGTCAAGCCAATTCTACTTAGGTGAAAAAAGAAAGATTAGAGTGGCATAATATCAACTCTACCTTTCATTTCGACACGTACAACAAGCTTTACCTTTTAAAGATCTGAGCCTATAGCTTTTTGCTCTATCCCCTTGATCGAGCCCTTTCAGACTTAAAGTATATCCTGAAGCCACTTTCCGGTCTTCCTTGGGTCTGCTTTGAATGATCATTTATTTCACTCTTCCAAGGTGGATGAAGTACTTCAATTCAAGGTCTTAGATGAAAAGAACCTCTACCAAGAATGGAATGCATTGATTTGGGACACTTCTTCTCTAATTTAGCTTTCAAGTGGGAGAGGACTTCCATAGAGTCATTTATGTGAACCCCTGCTATTAGTACATTTTTGAGTAAATTCACTATTCTTGCAATAGGGGTTCTAGTCTACCTTTTTGATCTTATCAGTGCTTTAGTTGCCATCATTTCTGCTGCTAGTTCCATTTTTAGAGCTTAGAGTTCTCATTGCTGTTCATTTTTCTTGTCTTGTAGTGGATGAAGAAAAATTGGAACTAATGGGCAAGGCTAGTGGAGAGTTCTATAAACTCCACCTCACTAATGAACTGAAGAATCATAAAAAGTTGTTCGGTGGATTCTTTATAGGACAATATTACCACACTCACTTGCTTCAAAGAACTTCCTAAATAGGTTCTTTCATTGACATTGAAATATTGACATTGCTCTAGGCCCAGAAAATGTGTTGTCTTCTCCAATTGAAGGTAGCCATGGGTTTATAGTGGAAGTTGTGGGGAATCTACCAAAGAAATGAATAGGAAGTTATTGCATGGTATGGTGTTTCTGGTCTAAAAGAGTGAATAAGCGAATCGAACTCCAAGTAAAGTTTTAAGCAATAAAGTAAATAGATAGATTCTCCCCCTTTATATGCCAAAAAAAATGCTATTTTCATTCAACTGTGCTTGAAAGATAGAGGAGCTAGAATTGGTAAGCCCCAATGCAAATTTTAAAATAAACAAAGTGCTCTTCTCTAACATTTAGTTAGATTTGTGTAGTAAATTCTGGGGCAAGCCAAGAAGTTAGAAAAGTAAGCAAAGTAAGAGCTCTAGAAAGTAAGCAAGTAAAAGGATAATGAGCTAGGGATGAAATGACTATGCCTGAAAGATATAGGGTGGGTATGGGTGGCTAACCAAATCAGTCTTCTTGGTCCTATTTCAGCCTTTTCATCTATATAGTCATAAGCAATGGATGTTGTAAATGCACAAGAAAAACACATTAGTCAGTGAATCACTTTCAATCTAATCTAGCAAGAAATGCTTTCCAGATAAAGTCAAGAAAGAGACAGTAGATTCTTTCTTAATTGTCCAAAAAATTAGACTCATGCCAAGAAAGATGCAGTATCCAGTTATAGAGCGATGCATCATAGGGAACCCAAGATTCCATTTGAGGAGGATTCAGGGGATCAATCAATGCTGCTATAGGCACTCATCAGTTCAGATTGGGTAGTGTGAAGGAGATATTTGAAGCAACAATAGAAACTAGTTTACCAGGTTTTTTGAAGTACAAATCTTCTCATAGAGTGGCATTCTTAGTGAATACGATTGTTCTACTTGTTCATTTGACAACTGCAGTGGCTAAATATATGGTATAGAATTTTGAGTTGGTGAGGGTGAGCATCATCATTCCCTTTGGTGAGGTGATATCGATTGCTTGAGTAATGGGAAAAGACCTAGTCTCTAAAAATGTGCATTTGTTGGGGCTTACAATTATCCTTGGGACTTTCTTTGGACATTGATCGATCTAATCTATCACTCAATCCTCCTTCAATAGAGCCTTTGATTAGCTTCAGTGAAACATAAATCCTTCTTTGAGTTGAGAGGCCCCTATCTCAAATACATGGTGCACTTCTCCCTGCAAGGTTGTTATTGCGGCATTACTATATGCCAACTTGGCTTTGTAGTCCTTTCTAAGTGTCAGTCTTGCCACAACTATAGAAGCCCCATCTCTTCTACTTTTTTTCTTTTCTAGTCACTCGATGTCACACAGGAGAGAGGAAAGGTAACTTGGCGAGACTAAAAGTGAATGTGAAGTTTGTCACTTTTCCTGGGTTATACCATTAGCAACATAATGGAAAGCTAAAGCGAGTATAGAATAAAGTCCCTATAAACATAAAAAGAAACTAAAAAAGAGAAAATAGATAAGAAATATGATAGTTTTTACTAGGACTCTCTCCATTACGTAAGAAAAAATGGCTACCTGAGATATGAATCTTAGGATTTCTTGAATTTGAATGCATCCTTTCTCTGTAGGCCTCTATTCTTTATAAATTGATAGACATGAGGGAATGGCCAGACCCTCTCCTCTAAAAAAGCCTCTTGTAGTAACTAGACAAGTCACTTGGTCTCATAAGTAAATTGACCTTACTCTTGCTTAGCATCATGGTTGAGTTGGTAGTCGATTATGTAGGGTTGAAGAGCTAGCTGAATGGAAAGGCTAAGTAATGGTCTCGGGGTTTGGGAAGCATAGTAGCACTAGAGCCTTCTGACCGATACTACCACATAGAAAAGAGGGTAGTCAATTTTTAGGCTGAGAAAGTCCTCTATTTCTAGCTGAAAGTGAAAGTAGAACAAAGACATCTATGCTAGCAGCCACTTCTCATAGACCAAAGAAAGAAATGGATTGATTTAGGAGACAAATCATAGATGAAGAGTAACAAACCCTAGTGACAGAGGTACCAAAGTTAACAATAACTTTCTAATCCTCCTCAAAGCCCGTCTTAGCAACCAGGCCACTTGAGAAAACTTTGCATAAAAACCATCGACCACTGGAGACTTCTTCCTTCAGATTGGCAGTGAACACAATCTATTGAAGCTCATGCAAACTGAAGTCCTGAATAAAATCCACATCATGTTCAGTATATTTATAGGAAAATGGCTTGAAATTTCTATTCAAGAGATCCCTAAAGTCTTTGATAGCATCATCTCTAATTAGCACTTCATCAGAAGTGCTGCACCCATTTGTCATGTCAATCTCCGTAATTGAATTCATAAAAGCTCTACTCTGAACAACCAAGTAAAAGAATCTAGTACTACTATCATCTGGGTGCAACCAATTGATTCAAAATTATTATTTCTAATGCATTCTCCCGCAAAATGAGTTTCGAGCTCAGAGGATCATGCATTCTTTGATCCTGGATGGATGGATGTAAGGGCCTCAGCCTTCCGCATAGTGAATTTTCTATGCTGAGAGATGACCAAATCTATGCCTACTCCATGGCTTCAAAGTTTCCTTCAATAATTTCAGCTTTTTATAGAAATGAATTATGGGGTCCCCATTTCACCCACACTCCACACTTCATGAATGACATGAAAAATAAAGCTCATCGATTTAATGGTTATAAACTTGAACCTCTTAGTGTGTTGGACTTTCCTAGCACTGCTCTCAAGAATCGAAGAATGATCAGAGATCTTAGGCAGAAGAAAATTTCCATGGGAATGATGAAATTTTGCATCCTAATGCTCGTTCCCCAAAAATAGAAATTCTCTCCTACGCTCTCTCATTCCTCACACTTTTTGGACCAAGAAACCTTTCATCAAGCTATCATCTACAAAAGAATAGGTTACCTACCTTGAGATATTCTAAGAATGATTTGATTTCTCTTCCTTGGGATAAGGTTTTGGGGTTAGGAATCAATTGAAACTCCATTATAAATTGCATTGACTCTACTTCCCACTTTTGAAAATTAAAATGAGATTTGAGTGCTTTTGAAAAAGAGTAGCTGTTCTCCATTTATCTAGAATAAAACTTATCTTTATTTAGCTCAAGCTACATCTCTGAGGTTGATTAGGGTCAGTAGAGTGAAAATTGAAATTGATTCAACCATACCCTTCCTCTCTTACCCCTCCTTTATCCAAAGGAAGTTCCATCCCACCCTCTCCCATTGTCATCAGAAATTACCCATGGTAGGGGCTATGGTCTAGTTTCTATCTAGTTTTAGGGCTTTCCAATATGTATGTACTCGTCTACTCTTAGAAGCAAGAAGATCAAAAAAGTGGATAATCCTATTTTCATAGTGAAAGTTAGAGTAACTTGGTGCCTTCAAGAAGATCAGATTGGTAGGTTTGGATGGTTTTGAAATGTTGTTGAAATAAGACTAATTGGAATAGAGCAAGAGTGAATCAGAAGTTTTCTCAAGAATGGATGGCATGTTAGGTTCGATAGGAGACAATCTCGCTTTGCTCTAGTGGCCTGATGACTCCTCTCCTTTCAGTCGAGTCTCACAGAAGTGATCATCTCCTTTCAGTAGAGCCACATTGTTCTTTCTGATATATGTATTCCAAAAAGAAATCTAAAGTTTCCTTCTTTTATCTGCCATGTTCATTAGAAAATGCACTGATCACATGGCACTTTTTTTTCCCTATTTAGAAATTATCTAAAACCACAGCCTCATCTAAGTGCATACCACATACCAAAAAAGTCAAAAAGTTCTAAAGATGGAGCTCATTATATAAGAGAAAGTATCAAAGGAAGCATCCTTGCCCATTTGAAACCCAACATCAGTTTACCCCAATCCCATTATAGTTCTACCCATTAAAGATGAAATCTTAGATCGAGATCCAGATCCACTCGCAGTAAAAGAGCAAAGGTGGAATGTTGAATTGAGAACAAGGGTAGGAATATTCTAATGCTGGAACAATTGGGAATATGGGGATCCATTGATTAAGATCTAGTTCAGATTCTACTGGTAACTAAGCATTTGGATCTATTACTTGGATTGCAGGTGATGAAAATAAAATTGGTAGAACTACAACTGATGAGTCAACTCTTTCAAATACTGTAACTTTTCTTAGGCGTTGAGCTATGCATGGACACCTATCGAGCTTCATTTGACTCGACCCTCCACTAGATAATAAAGAGAAAATAGATCATTGACTTTGTATAGTATATAGTTGAATGGTTTTTATGGACAAAGGGTAAACCATATCTAAAAGGTTATTGCACATCTTTCATGAGAGAGGGATGTTAAGAACAATAGGCAATGCACTCTATCAAAACATAGCCTTTTTCATAACATAAACTAGAATGCCTTCTCAAAACTATAGGGATGCCGGCTAGGTCTAGGTCAATTGGAATTGATTCAAATGCTTTTACCTCTGAGACTGATCCATTAGATACTACTAAAACTCCCTTTGTTACTTCTAGGTCAACTTCAATTCTTCTGCCTTCCTTACTTCTGCACTACCTACCTCTGCCTAGGCCTTGATCATTGAAACCATGTAGAGATGGTGGTGCCTTTGCCTCTGCTTGCTCTATTCTTCACATATGTAGCGTGCTTATTCTTTTATTGCTACTTCTGTGTGTGGTAGGCTGTGCTAGCTTACTAATCTATAGAAGTGAAGCATATGAAGAAGTAGCGAATGATGATGTCATCTTAAGCTTTGAGGAAATAGAATCTACGCCATCCTTCTACGGTTGAAAATCCATTTCAATGCTACAGCGTAGCGTGGTGGATTATGGGGATAAAAGTCCTATATCTTGCCACTCATCTGACATTGAAAGGGAAAATAGTATTGTCAGAGCTCCCATTAGGTCCAAGCCTCCTCACCTATCAAAGAGATAGTAGCTACAAAGGGAACATGAAGAGTACCTGTGTAACCCACGTAGGGAAAGATTGCAAAAGGATGATTGAGTACTCAAGGATCCAAATCTAAGATGACTGGCTAGCATTCGTGCCTTTCTCAAGAAGGAAGATAGAACTACTAGACATAGTCTGTGAGAGTGTTTACAACAAGTCCATTACAACTGCTTACAAGCCTATCTAGGGTTTAAATCAACCACTTGGAATAGATCGAAGCTACATTATTCCCTCCATTTGATATCTTACAAGTGGATGGTGATGCTGCTCATTTAGCTTAGCTCATTATGATGACCAAAGGGAAGCGAACGTTCTAACCTCAGGTATTTGAGAAGTGATTTTTTGAAATAACTTCAATCATGATGAATTACTCATTTAATTTTTGTTCATTCTTTCTTTGTTCATTTATTTGTTTGTGTAATCCCTAATCTATTTTTTTATACCATATCATTGTAGTATATATCATTTCCAGATTTGTGACTACTTTTACGTTATTCATTTTTGAAGTGAATAACTATTCCTCCCGTGGGCCTTATCCTAGATCATATATGATCCACTTGGTAGAATCATGAAACTCAAATTAGAATGAGAGTAGTTATAGAAAAAGATCGACCCTTAGGAAACACATTTCAGGGTAGAATAGGTTTAGAAGGGCAATGTCACTTGTAAAGATCTTTCGTTGTCTCTCTCTTGATGTTCCAAACCTTTGAATCATAAGAAATTTCCTCTTTATCTTTGAAGCTACGTTTCAATCAAAAGTCACAATGCAGCTTGCTATTAGCTTCTTTCTCGACTTGACTTGAGGCATAGGCATAGGATAGGGCTTCAGTATGAGAGTGATATCTTTCCTACAGCCTTCTCTGCGGGTGAAGAACATGAACAATCCTCATCCTTCATAGTTGTCTATTTTTTTCACTACCTTTCCCAGTTCATACCTTGAAAAAACACCTGGCTCTGATTCAAAGATCATGTTTCTACTTCCTTGATACAATTGGTTCATTTTAAAGACCACATCAGCACTAACATATGCCTTTTACCTTTATTCCTTATGATGTGCTAATTGTATTATATGATACTAAACTTTGTCTCTGGAATCTAGTCTAGAATCTTCTTTCCTTATAGAGAGACACCACTCCCTTAGAAGTGAGTCTCTTTGGAGAAGACAAGAGTAAGCAGGCACACTCTTCTGAATGTGCTTCAACATCCAGGGTGCTCTCTATGTCAATACCATTTGAGTCTTTCATGAACTCAAAAAGAATAAGAAGAGCATCTCTTAACTCCAATGATCAAAAATTCTTTCTTCCTTATTCGAAAGGGAAGCTTTCTTACATTTTCCATTTTGAGCTACCTAGGGCTCCAAAGTCGTGTTGTAAACACTTCCAAATTACTCTTTTGTCATAGCTGGTTAGTTACTAGTTCTTTTCTCATTAAATCTTGAAGTGCCAACTGCTTCAATTTCCCAAAGATTTTAATTTGAGCTTTATTAGTTAGTTTAGTTTATTAGTTTATTATTATTAATTAGTTATTAGTTTATTAGTTTTAATTAGTTATTTATTTAGTTATTATTAGTTATTAGTTATTTAGTATTTTGTTAGTTATTAGTTCTAGTTATTTTAATTATTTAGTTTTTTTAGTTTTATTAGTTTTTAGTTATTTAGTTTATTATTATTAGTTATTATTAGTTATTATTTATTAGTTAGTTAGTTAGTTTATTATTTATTTATTAATTATTAGTTATTATTATTATTATTATTATTATTTTTTGTTAATTATTAAAATTATTATTAGTTATTATTATTAGTTTATTATTTAAGTTATTATTTATTATTTTATTAGGTTTATTTTAGATTTTTAGGTTTATTTTATTTTTAGTTTTAATTATTTATCAGTTAGTTATGAGTTTAGTTTAGTTATTAGTTATAATTACCTTTTAGTTTATTAGTTATTTAGTTTATTAGTTTATTTTTTTTATTTTAGTTATTATTAGTTATTAGTTATTAGTTTAGTTAGTTTAGCTTTTTTATTATTAGTTATTATTTCTTTAGTGTTAGTTATTAGTTTTTTATTAGTTAGTTATTTAGTTATTTTATTAGTTTAGTTAGTTCTGTTATTATTCTTAGTTAGTTTATTAGTTTAAGCTCTAGTTATTATTATTATTCTTATTAGTTTTTATTTAGTTATTTAGTTTTATTATTAGTTATTAGTTTATTAGTTTTAGTTAGTTTTATTAGTTATTTATTTATTATTATTATTTAGTTATTAGTTAGTTTTGATTTAGTTATTAGTTTAGTTTTTTTATTTGTTAGTTTTAGTTATATTTAGTTTTAGTTTAGTTTTTTAGTTCTTTTTCTTTAGTTATTATTATTAGTATTATTATTTTATTATTATTTTATTATATTAGTTTTATTATATTATTAGTTATTAATAGTTTATTATTTTATTTTATTTGTTATATTATTTAGTTATTATTAATATTATTATTTTAGTTTATTTAGTTATTTTATTATTTAGTTTTATTTATTAGTTTAGTATTAGTTTAGTTATTTAGTTAATATTTATTTTATTATTAGTTTTATTATTAGTTATTATTATTATTGTTTATTAGTTTTATTACTATATTAGGGTATTTTATTTATTAATTATATAGTTTTGTTATTAGTTTTAGCTAGTTAGTTAAGTTTTTTTTTTTTATTGTTAATTATTATTATTAGTTAATTATTAATAGTTTAGTTATTAGTTATTATTAATTATTTAGTTATTATTAGTTATTTGTTATTATTAGTTAATTATTAGTTTAGTTTATTAGTTTAGTTTTATTTTTTGTTATTTATATAGTTTTTGCCAGTTATTAATTTATTAGTTTTTAGTTAATAGTTTAGTTATTAATATATTTTAGTTATTAGTTTTTTACTTTTAGTTTTATTACTTTATTATTGTTAGTTAGGTTTTGTTTTATTAGTTTATTTTTAATTAATTTTTAGTTTTAGTTAGTTTTAGTTAGTTATTATTAATTATTATTTATTTAGATTATTAGTTAGTTATTAGTTAGTTAGTTTTATTTAGTTTAGTTAATTAGTTTATTATTAGTTTAGTTATATTAGTTTTAGTTTAATTAGTTAGTTTAGTATGTTTTAATTTTAGTTTAGTATAGTTATTTAAAGTTTATTAGTATTAAGTTAATTTATTAGTTTAGTTTAGTTTTTCATTAATTTTATTAATTTAGTTACTTTATTTGTTTATTAGTTTAGTTTTTTTGTTTTTAGTTAGTTTTAGTTTATTTTTAGTTTTATTATTAATTTTAGTTATTATTTTAATTTAGTTTTATTTAGTTTAGTTATTATTTAGTTTTATTAGTTAGTTTAGTTACTTATTAATTTAATTAGTTTATTTTATAAATTAATAAATTAATAAATTAATTAATTATTTATTTATTTATTTATTTATTATTAGTTATTATTAGTTATTAGGTTTTGTTTATTATGTTTTAGTTTTATTAGTTTTCTTATTAGTTATTAGTTATTTTTAGTTAGTTGTTAGTTAGTTTTTAGTTTTATTAGTTATTAGGTTTATTAGTTATTTGGTTTATTAGTTATTATTATTATTAGTTTGTTATTATTAATTAGTTATTAGTTATTAGTTATTTGTTTAATTAGTTATTACTTAGTTTGGTTTTTTTATTTTTTTATTAGTTTTTTAGTTTTATTAGTTAGCTAATTAGTTATTATTAGCTTATTATTATTTTATTATTATTATTAGTTAGTTTAGTAGTTTAGTTTTATTAGTTTTTTTATTATTTTTTATTAATTATTACTTTTATTTTATTAGTTTTTTATTTGTTATTTAGTTTTTATTATTAGTTTTAGTTATTAGTTTATTATTATTATTAGTTTTGATATTTAGTTATTATTATTATAATTATTAGTTATTATTATAATTATTATTAGCTGTTTTAGTTAATTATAATTATTATTTTTGTTATTTTTTAGTTATTTGTTTATTTTATTAGTTAGTTTTAGTTTAGTTATTATTTATTATTATTATTATTATTTAATTTTTATTTGCTATTTATTTATTAATTTAATTATTATTTTTTAGTTATTATAAGTTATTAGTTTAGCTACTAGTTTAGTTATTAGGTTTGTTTATTTATATTAGTTATTATTAGTTAATTAGTTAATTTTATTATTATTAGTACTAGTTATTTCTTTAGTTTATTATTATTTAGTTATTAGTTTTTTATTTTAGTTTATTATTAGGTTTTTAGTTATATATTTTAGTTATTTATTTTAGTTTTATTAGTTTTAATTTATTTTAGTTATTATTTAGGATTTATGAGTTTATTATTTTTAGTTATTGTTAGTTATTAGTTATTAAGTTTTTAGTTAGTTAGTTATTAGTTATTAGTTATTATTAGTTTTACTTATTATTAGATTATTAGTTTATTTTATTATTATTAATTTTAGTTTAGTATTATTTTTAGTTTGTTATTACGTTTATTTTGTTTATTATTTATTTAGTTATATTAGATATAAGTTTATTAGCCTTTTAGTTATTATTATTTTTATTATTAATTATTTTAGTTATTAGTTTTATTATTATTATTAGTATTATTATTATTTTAGTTATTATTATTTTTAGTTATTTATTTTAGTTATTTTTTATTTATTAGTTATTATTATTAGTTATTAGATTTTATTATTATTTATTTTAGTTATTAGTTTTATTATTATTATTATTATTATTAGTTATTTATTTACTTAATTTTAGTTTATTAGTTTATTAAGTTTTAGGTTTAGTTTCTTTATTATTATTAGTTTTTATTAGTTATTAGATATTAGTTATATTATTTTGGTTTATTATTATTTAGTTTTATTAGTTTTTAGTTTATTAGTTTTAGTTAGGTTTATTATTTGGTTTATTAGTTAATTTGTTAGTTTAGTTATTATTAGTTTAGTTTATTATTAGTTATATAGTCTATTTTATTAGTTATTAGCTTTTATTAGTTTTTAGTTATTTTTTAATTATTTGGTTATTATTAGTTATTTATTTAGTTATTATTTGTAATTTTTATTATTAGTTTATTAGTTATTAGTTTAGTTAATTTTTTATTAGTTTTATTAGTTTATTTATTATTTAGGTTTTATTATTAGTCATTAGTTTGTTTTAGTTAGTTTTTTAGTTTATTATTATAGTTATTAGTTATTAGTTAGTTTTATTAGTTTTTTTTATTTTATTTGGTTTATTAATTTTTGGTTTTAGTTTAGTTTTGGTTTAGTTAATTTTTATTTAGTTTAGTTATTAGTTATTTTATTATTAGCTTATTAGTTTTATTATTATTATTATTACTATTATTAGTTATTTTAGTTTTTTAGTTATTATTAATTTTAGTTTTATTAGTTTTTTAGTTTATTATTATTTGTTTTATTTATTAGTTTATTTTAGTTATTAGCTTTAGTTTTATTAGTTTTATTTAGTTATTATTATTACTATTCATTTTAATTGTTTGCTTAATTTTAGTTTTATTATTTAGCTATTTATTTTATTATTTTATTAATAGTTTAGTTTTAGCTAATTTAGTTATTTAGTTTTATTTATTAGTTATTAGTTTATTTAGTTTATTATTATTAGTTATTTAATTTATTATTAATTATTAGTTTTATTTATTAGTTTATTTTAGTTTATTATTAGTTATTAGTTTATTTTATTAGTTATATTGTTTATTAGTTATTTTAGTCATTATTATTATTATTAGTTTATTTATAATTATATTTATTATTATTAGTTTAGTTATTATTATTTTATTTGATTTGTTTATTATTAGTTTATTATTTATTAGTTATTAGTTATTAGTTATTATTATTATTAGTTATTAGCTATTTAGTTTATTAGTTTAGTTATTATTATTATTATTTTATTAGTAGTTTAATGATTTTTATTATTATTAGTTTAGTTATTATTAGTTTTTAGTTTAGTTACTTATTTAGTTTTAATTTTTAGTTTTAGTTATTAGTTATTATTTGTTAGTTTTATTATTATTAGTTTATTAGTTAATTAGTTTAGTTATTATTATTATTAGATTTAGTTTATTATTATTAGTTTTATTTATAATTTTTATTAGTTTTATTACTATTATTAGTTACTTTTATTAATTTTATTAGTTATTAGGTTTTATTAGCTTTAATTTATTATTAGTTTATTAATTATTAGTTATAATTATTTATTATCAGTTATTCATTTTATTAGGTTTTTAGTTTTATTAGTTATTTATTAGGTTCAATTTTAGTTTTATTAGTATATTATTATTAGTTATTTATAACTAGTTTATTTATTTTTTAGTTTTAGTTTTATTAGTTTTTATTAGTTATTATTCATTTTTTAGTTTAGTTTTTTTATTATTTATTAGTTTAGTTAGTTATTTTTTTATTATTTATTAGTTATTATTTATTATTTAGTTTTATATTTTTTATTTATTTATTTTAGTTATTTAGTTATTTTATTATTTGGTTATATGTTTATTTATTAGTATATTAGTTTTATTATTATTAATTATTATTATTTAGTATTAATTATTATTAGTTATTTAGTATTTTAGTTATTATTATGTTTATTTTTGTTTTATTATATTATTTAGTAGTAATTATTATTATTAGTTATTAATTATTAGTTTAGTTATTATTATTTTTAGTTTTATTAGTTTTAGGTTTAGTTTTAGTTATTTATTTAGGTTTTATTAGTTATTAGTTATTAGTTAGTTTATTTATTTATTATTGATTTAGTTTATTTTATTATTATTATTAGTTATTAGTTAGTTAGTTTTAGTTTTAGTTTCTTAGCTTTATTATTATTTATTTATTACTTTGTTATTATTATTAGTTAATAGTGATGTTATTAATTTCATTTATTTTAGTTTTAGTATTAGTTATTAGTTATTTATTAGTTTATTAGTTTATTTTAGGTTTAGGTTTTTTATTTTATCTTATTTTATGTTATTTAGATTTAGGTTTATTTATTTATTCAATTTTAGGTTTTATTTAGTTTAGTTACATGTTTTTGTGGGTCTAATTAGTTTAGCCATGGTTTAGGGTTTAGGGTTATTTAGTTTAGGTTTAGGTTTTTTATTTAGTTGATTTTGTTTTTATTTTAGGTTTATTTTATTTATCTTTTACGTTTAGTTTTTATTTTATTTAAGTTTTTTATTATTAGGTTTATTTTATTTTTTTAGTTTAGGTTTAGGTTTACTTTTTATTTTAAGTTTAGGTTTTTTTATGGTTTAGGTTATTTTATTTTATTTTTAGGTTTATTTTTTAGGTTTAGATTTTATTTAGTTTTATTTTATTTTATTTTAGATTTACTTTTTATTTTATTTAAGTTTTTTATTTTTAGGTTTTTAATATTTTTATATTAATTTAGATTTTAATTTTAATTTTATTTTATTTTTAAGTTTAGGTTTAGGCTTAGGTTTAGGTTTAGGTATAGTTTAGGTTTTTATTTTCTCTTATTGTTCTAGTTTATTTAATTTTAGGTTTATTTATTTATTTTATTTTTAGGTTTTATTTAGTTTTATTTAGTTTAGGTTTTTAAGGTTTACGATTAGTTTACGATTTATGGTTTAGGCTTTAGGATTATTTTAGTTTAGGTTTAGTTTTTTTATTTAGTTTATTTTGTTTTTTATTTTAGGTTTAGTTTTTTTTTTTAGTTTAGGGTTTAGGTTTTCTTTTTTATTTATTGTTATTTTTAGGATTATTTTAGGTTTTCTTTATTTTTTATTTTATTTTATTTATAGGTTAATTTCATTTTTATTTTATGTTTATTTTTTATTTTATTTAGGTATTTTATTTTTGGTTTATTTTATTTTTTAGTTTAGTTTAGGTTTTTATTTATTTTATTTTAGTTTAGTTTTTATTTTTTATTTTATTTTATTTCTAGGTTTAGTGTTTAAGGTTTAGGGTTTAGGGTATAGAGTTTTTACAATTTAGGGTTTAGGGTTTTTTGCTAGGGTTTTTTATTTAATTAGTTTTTATTTCTATTTTTAGGTTTAGGTTTATTTAGTTAATTTAGATTTTTATTTTTATGTTTTATTTGAGGTTTTTATTTTATTCAGGTTTAAGTTTTTCTATTTATTTTATTTTTAAGTTTTATTTAGTTTTAGTTTAGTTTTTTAGGTTTTTATGGTTTAGTTATTATTAGTTATTAGTTTATTAGTTATTAGTTTTATTTTATTATTTAATATTAGTTTATTATTTTTAATTATTAGTTTTATTATTAGTTTTTAGTTTATTAGTTATTATTTAGATTTTTAGTTTAGTTATTAGTTTTTAGTTAGTTATTAGTTTACTAGTTATTATTTCGTTTTTTATTTAGTTATTTTTTTATTGGGTTTAGTTTTTTTAGTAGTTAGTTATTAGTTATTAGTTAATTTAGTTTAGTTATTTAGGTTTTCAGGTTTTTACTATTAGTTTAATTATTAATTTATTAGTTATTAGGATTATTTATTAGTTATTATTATTTTAGTTAGTCTAGGTTTACTTTATTAGGTTTTAGTTTATTAGTTTATTAGTTTATTTATTTTAGTTAGTTATTAGTTATTAGTTTTTTTGTGATTTAGTTATTAGTTTAGTTATTATTAGTTATTAGTTTTATGAGTTTTTTTTATAATATTTAGTTTAGTTATTAGTTTAATTATTAGTTTAGTAGTTTTATTAGTTATTATTAGTTTTAGTTTATTAGTTTTTATATTAATTATTAGTTATTTTATTTTAGTTTTTATTTTATTTTATTTTAGGTTTATTTTATTTTATTTTACTTTATTTATCTAAGTTTTTTATTTTAGGTTTTAATATTTTATATTAATTTAGATTTTAATTTTTATTTTATTTATTTTTTAAGTTTAGGTTTAGGCTAGTTTAGGTTTAGGTATAGTTTAGGTATTTTATTATCTAGTTTATTTAATTTTAGGTTTATTTATTTTATTATTTAGGTTTTATTTAGTTTAGGTTTTATGGTATTAGTTATTTATGGTTTAGGCTTTAGGATTATTTTAGTTTAGTTTAGTTTTATTTATTTATTTTTTTATTTTTAGGTTTAGTTTTAGTTTAGGGTAGGTTTTCTTTTATTTATAGTTTTATTTTAGGATTATTTTTTAGGTTAAGGCTTTTCTTTATTTTTTATTTTATTTTATTTATAGGTTAATTTCATTTATATTTTATATTTATATTTTATTTTATTTAGGTATTTTATTTTTTTGTTGATTTTATTTTTTAGTTTAGTTTAGGTTTTTATTGATTTTATTTTAGTTTAGTTTTATTTTTATTTTATTTTATTTTTTAGTGTAGGTAGGGTTTAGGGTTTAGGGTTTATTGTAGAGTTTTATTTATTTTCATTTCTATTTTAAGGTTTAGTTTATTTAGTTAATTTAGATTTTATGTTATATTTGAGGTTTTATTTTATTAAGTTTTTTATTTATTTATATTTTTAAGTTTATTTTAGTTTAGTTATTTAGGTTTCATGGTTTAGTTATTAGTTAGTAGTTATTAGTTATTAGTTAGTTTTTAGTTATTAGTTTTATTAATTAGTTATTATTATTTAATTATTTTTTAGTTAGTATAGTTATTATTTAGATTTTTTAATTAATTATTAGTTTTAGTTAGTTATTAGTTATTAGTTATTATTAGTTATTATTTAGTTTTATTAGTTATTATTTTTTATTAGTTTAATTAGTTAATTAGTTTTAGTTTATTTTAGGTTACTATTAGTTTAATTATTAATTTATTAGTTATTAGGATTATTTATTATTATTATTTTAGTTAGTCCGTATTTATTAAGTTTTATTTATTATTATTTATTTATTTTTATAGTTATTAGTTATTAGTTTTATTTATTTTAGTTATTAGTTATTTATTAGTTATTAGTTTATGAGTTTTATAATATTAGTTTATTAGTTATTAGTTTAGTTATTAATTAATTATTTTAATTATTATTAGTTTAGTTTATTAGTTTTATATTAGTTATTATTAATTATTTATTTTAGTTTTAGTTAGTTATTACTTTAGTTTAGTTAGTTTTATTATTATTTTAGTTTATTATTATTATTATTAGTTATTATTATTGGTTTTATTTATTGTTTAGTTATTTTATTAGTTAGTTTTATTATTATTATTATTATTATTTTAGTTATTTTTTTATTAGTTATTAGTTATTATAATTTTATTTATTTATTATTGTTAGTTATTAGTTTAGGTTTTTAGATAATTATTTAGTTAGTTTATTTATTTATTATTATTGGTTAATAGTTCTATTTATAATTACTTATTAGTTTAGTTTATTAGTTTAGTTAGTTATTAGTTATTAGTTTATTTAGTTAGTCATTGTTAGTTTAGTTTTTTGTTATTAGTTTTATTTAGTTTTTTAGTTTATTATTATTAATTATCTTTTTTATTAATATTATTTAATTTTTAGTTTTAGTTTATTATGAGTTTTATTAGTTATTAGTTATTAATTATTAATTAGTTATTAGTTATAGTTATAGTTATTATTATTAGTTTAGCTATTAGTTATTAGTTATTTAGTTTATTAGTTACTAGTTTTAGTTGTTGTTACTATTATTATTAGGTTTAGTTTATTATTTATTATTAATTAATTTAGTTTAGTTATTAGTTTAGTTATTTATTAGTTAGATTATTATTTAGTTATTTAGTTTTATTAGTTATTAGTTATTTTACTTATTAGTTTATTAATTATTAGTTGTAAATTATTTATTAGTTTTAATAGTTAGTTAGATTTTTAATTAGTTTTTTATTATTAATTATTATTTTATTAGTTATTATATTGTTTTTAGTTATTATTAATTATTTTGTTAGTTAGTTTATTTAGTTTTAATTTATAAGTTTAGTTATTAGTTAGTTTAATTATTTCAATTTATTTATTAGTTTAGTTAATATTATTAGTTTTATTAGTTTTTTATTTTATTATTATTTTATTTTAGTTTTAGTTATTAGGTTTTAGTTAGTGGTAAGTTTATAGTTATTATTAGTTATTATTATATGTTTTATTAGTTATTATTATTATTTAGTTTTAGTTTTAGTTGGTAAGATTTGTTAGTTATTATTATTGAGTTATTACCATTTTATTATTAGTTAGTTTAGTTATTTGTTATTATAGTAATTAGTTAGTTACCAGTATTAATATTAATTAGTTATTTAATTAGTTAATTAATTATTAGCTTTATTTTAGTTTTAGTTTATTAGTATTATTATTATTTTTTAGTAAATTAGTTATTGATAGTTATTATTAGTTTGTTAGTATTTTTAGTTTAATAGTTTTATTAGTTTATTAGTTATTAATTAGTTATTTAGTTTATTAGTTAGTAATTATTAGTTTAGTATTATTAGTTATTATTAATGATTAGTTATTATTAATGATTAGTTATTAGTTTATTAATTTATTATTAGTTTATTAGCTAGTTAGTTATTATTAGTTATTTGTTTAGTTATTTTATTAGTTATTTATTAGTTAGTTTTATTAGTTATTCATTTAGTTATTATTATTAGTTAGTTATTATTATTATTTAATTATTATTGGTTAGTTGGTTTTAGTTTAATTATTATTAGTTGTAATTATTATTAGTTTTATTATTATTAATTATTTAGTTAGTTTAGTTATTTACTTATTTATTAGTTAGTTAGTTATTAGTTTAGTTTTATTATTATTAGTTAGTTATTAGTTTATTTATTAGTTTTTTTTTATTATTCATCAGTTATTATTAGTATTTAGTTTTTTCTTTATTATAGTTATTATTAGTTATTAGTTATTAGTTTTATCATTAGTTTATTAATTATTAATTATTAGTTATTATTTATTAGTTAGTTATTAATTATTAGTTAGTTAATATTATTAATTATTTAATTATTATTAGTTTATTAGTTATTTTTATTATTAGTTTAGTTAGTTATTAGTTATTAGGTTTTATTATTAGTTAGTTATTACTAGTTATTATTATTATTATTATTATTATTATTATTATTTAGTTAAGTTAGTTATTAGTTATTAGTTTATTAATTAGTTTTATTAATTAGTTATTAGTTATTAGTTATTAGTTATTAGTTACTATTTATTAATTTAATTATTTGTTTTATTAATTAGTTAGTAATATTTTAGTTTATTTATTAGTTTATTTAGTTATTAAGTTAATTTAGTTAGTTAGTTTATTAGTTATTAGTTTTATCATTATATTATTATTAGTTTTAGTTTAGTTATTATTATTTAATTATTATTAATATAGTTTAGTTATTATTACTAGTTTAGTAATATTATTATTATTAGTCAGTTTATTTTATTTAGTTTTATTATTACTAGTTTATTTTTTTATTAGTTTACTAGTTATTAGTTATTAGGTTAGTTATTTATTATCAGTTTTATGAGGTTATTATTTAGTTATTAGTTATTAGTTTATTAGTTTAATTATTAGTTAGTTATTAGTTAGCTATTTTTAGTTAGTTTTAGTTTTTTTAGTTTAGTTATTAGTTTATCAGCTTTTAGTTATTTATTAGTTAGTTTATTAGTTAGTTATTTAGTTTTATTAGTTATTAGTTATTATTTATTAGTTTTTTTAGTTATTTAAGTTATAGTTTATTATTTTAGTTATTAGTTATTAGTTTATTAGTTATTTATTTATTATTTATTAATTTAGTTATTAGTTTATTAGTTTAGTTTTTATTAGTTAGTTATTTAGTTATTATTAGTTTTTAGTTTTATTTATTTTATTATTTTAGTTAGTTTTATTAATTATTAGTTATTAGTATTAGTATTATTATTATTATTAGTTAGTTATTTAGTTTATTAGCTTATTAGATATTATTAGAATTTTTATTAGTTATTAGTTAGTTTTAGTATTTTATTAGTAGATATTATTTATTATTTTTAGTTATTATTTATTATTAGTTTTGATTTGTTAGTTATTTATATTATAGTTAGTTAGTTGGGGTTAGTTATAGTTATTAGTTAGTTATTATTTATTATTATATTAGTGAAAGGTGTTATTTAGTTTTAGTTAGTTATTAGTTATTAGTTAGTTATTAGTTTAGTTATTAGTTATTAATTTATTAGTTTAGTTTATTAATTTTAGTTTTTATTAGTTATTGGTTTAATTTATTATTAATTATTAGTTAGTTAATTATTAGATATTATATTAGTTAGTTTAGTTATTTTAGTTATTAGTTTAGTTATTTTAGTTTTTCATTTAGTTATGATTATTATTAGTAGTTATTTTATTATTTTATTATTTAGTTATTTTATTTATTATTAATTTTTAGTTAATTGAGTTCATTTTTATTAGTTATTAGTTATTAGTTAGTTATTAGTTTTTGGTTTAGTTAGTTATTTAGTTTTTAGTTTAGTTATTATAAATTATTATTTTAGTTATATAGTTATTTAGTTTTAGTTATATTAGTTATTATTAGTTTATTAGTTTATTAGTTTATTAGTTTATTATTAGTTTATAATTAGGTCTAGTTAAGTTTTTAACTATTAGTTATTAGTTTATGATGTTTAGTTTTTATTTATTAGTTTAGTTTTTAGTTAGTTATTTGTTTTTAGTTTTATGTTATTAGTTAGTTAGTTAGTTAATTTTGTTATTAGCTATTAATTATTTATTAGTTATTAATTATTAATTTCTTAGATATTATTAGTTATTAGTTTAGTTATTTAGTTTTATTAGGTTATTAGTTTATTAGTTTAGTTATTTTATTTTAGTTAATATTTTAGTTAGTTTTTATTTATTAGTTTTTATTATTAGTTATTAGTTTTATTATTTTATTAGTAATTAGTATTTGGTTTTTATTAGGTTAGTTAGTTAATTATTAGTTATTATTATTTTTAGTTAATTATTAGTTAGTTTAATAATTATCAGTTAGTTAGTTTTTAGTTTATTTTTTATTTAATTTTATTAGTTATTAAATTATATTTGTTATTAGTTTATTAGTTTAGGCTTAGTTATTTTAGTTTATTAAGTTTATTAGTTAGTTTTAGTTATATTTGTTATTACATAGTTATTTTATTTATAGGTATTCTTTAGTTTTAGTTTATAGAATTTATAATTATTATTAGTTATTAGTTAGTTATAGTTATTTATTTATTAGTTAGTTAGTTATTAGTATTATTAATACTTATTTATTAGTTATTAGTTATTTTATTATTAGTTTATTATTTATTAGTTTATTATTTATTAGTTATTAATTTTTAGTTTATTATTAGTTTAGTTATTAGTTATTAGGTTTAGTTTATTATTAGTTTTTATTTAGTTAGTTATTATTTAGTTATTTGGTATAGTTATTAGTTTTTAGTTTGTTAGTTTAGTTATTTAATTTTTTAGTTAGTTAGTTTGTTATTAGTTTAGTTAGAAATTTAATTAGTTATTTCATTA
Source organism: Cymbidium sinense (assembly GCA_021442155.1). Classification (NCBI taxonomy): domain Eukaryota; kingdom Viridiplantae; phylum Streptophyta; class Magnoliopsida; order Asparagales; family Orchidaceae; genus Cymbidium; species Cymbidium sinense. The sequence continues at coordinate 77,614,850 of CM038214.1, forward strand.
GTTTTATATTATTTTAGTTTTAGTTATTAGTTTTAGTTAGTATTTATTTAGTTAGTTATTAGTTTTAGTTTAGTTTATTATTTAGTTATTATTATTTAGTTTAGTTATTACTTATTATTTGTTTTTTATTTAGTAGTTATTTGAGTTATTATTATTAATTAATCATTAGTAGTTTAGTAGTAGTTATTTATTTAGTTATTAATAGTTATTAAAGTTTTAGTATTTAGTTAGTTATTATTTATTATTAGTTATTATTAGTTAGTTATTTTATTATTATTACTTTTTTAGTTTAATTTAGTTTTAATTAGTTATTTAGAAATATTAGTTTATTTATTATTATTAGTTATTAGTTATTAGTTAGTTATTATTATTTTTATTCATTTTATTATTATTAGTTATTATTAATCATTTTATTAGTTAGTTGTTATGATAGTTAGTTTTAGTTTATTTTTTATTAGTTATTATTATTAGTTAATTTGTTTATTAGTGTATTTATTAATTTGTTATTAGTTTATTCATTTTGTTAGTTTTTATTCTTTTATTACTATTATTACTATTATTATTAATTATTAGTTATAGTTATTATTAGTTAGTTTAGTTTTAGTTATATTAGTCATTATTAGTTATTAGTATTTTAGTTTATTTTAATTTATTTAGTTTTATTTTATTATCATATTATTTTAGTTATTTTATTAAGATTAGTTATTAGTTTTAGATTATTAGTTCATCTTTTATTAGATATTAGTTTATTACCCATTATTATTAGTTTAGTTATTATTATTTATTAGTTATTATTAGTTACTAGATTTTAGTTATTATTAGTTTATTATATTATTTTAGTTTTTTTATTAGTTATTAGTTTTATTGCTATTAGTTTCAGTTTAGTTATTATTATTATTACTTTTGTTTATATTATTTTTTAGTTATTTAGTTTTATTTATTATCTATTATTAGTTAGTTATTTATTAGTTATTATTATTATTATTATTATTATTAGTTTATTATTTAGTTATTATTATTATTATTAGTTATTTAGTTTTTAGTTTTACCATTATTTTATTAGTTTTATTAGTTATTAGTTGTTATTAGTTATTATTGTTAGTTAGTTATTTAGTTTATTTATTAATTAGTTTATTATTTATTATTATTATTTATTTTAGTTTAGTTATTTTATTTAGTTTATTATATTATTATAGTTGATTATTACTTAGTTATTTATTTAGTTTAGTTTTAAGTTAGTTTATAATTTAGTTTATTAGTTTAGTATTATTAAGTTATTATTAATTTATTAGTTTAATTATTAGTTATTAATTTTGTTTAGTTAGTTTTATTATTTTATTAGTTTTATTTATTTTATTATTAGCTATTAGTTATTAGTTTAGTTATTATTATTAGTTATTAGTTTAGTTATTTAGTTTATTTATTAGTTATTATTAGTTTAGTTATTTATTATTTTTAGTTAATAGTTTTTATTAGTTAATAGTTAGTTAGTTATTAGTTTTGGTTTATTAGTTTAGTTTTTTAGTTTTATTATGTTTTATTATTATTAGTTATTAGTTTAGTTATTTTGTTAGTTTATTAGTTTATTAGTTATATTAGTTATTATTAATTATTTAGTTTATTAGTTTATAGTTTATTAGTTATTTGGTTATTTGGTTATTAGTTTAGTTATTATTATTTTAGTTAGTTAGGTTTGTTTACTTTATTATTATTGGTTATTATTATTATTATTATTATTATTATTATTATATTATTATTATTATTATTATTATTATTATAATTATTATTATTACTTTCTATTTTATTTGTTAGTTATTATTTATTTGTTTTATTATTAGTTAATTTTATTAGATTTTTAATTATTAGTTTATTTGTTTAGTGATTAGTTTAATTAGTTTATTAATTATTAGTTAATTATTATTAGTTATTTTATTAGTTATTAGGTTTAGTTATTAGGTTTATTTAGTTTTATTATTTATTAGTTTAGTTAGTTTTTTAGTTTATTAGGTTTTATTTATTTTAGTTGGTTTTAGTTATAGTTATTATTAGCAGTAGGTTACCATTAGTTTTATTGTTTTAGTTTAGTTCTTATTTTAGTTATTATTATTATTATTATTAGGTTATTTGATATTAATTAGTTATTAGTTAGTTATTTAGTTATTTAGTTTTTAGTTTTTAGTTTTAGTTATAAGTTTAGTTAGTTTATTATTATTATTAGTTAGTTTATTTTTTATTAGTTTTAGTTATTAGGTTTTTATTCATTATTAGTTTATTAATATTATTATTTATTTTATTCGTATAGTTATTATGTTTTAATTAGTCTGTTAGTTTATTAGTTTTGTTTTTTAATTATTATTAGGTTTTAATTTTATCATTTAGTTATTAGTTTAATAGTTTAATTATTAGTTATTAGTTTACTTTTTTAGTGTTATTATTATTAGTTATTATTTTAGTTTTTATTAATTATTATTATTATTATTAATTTTGTTATTAGTTTATTATTTTATTTAGTTATTAGTTAGTTATTATTAATTAGTTTAGTTATTATTTTAGTTAGTTATTAGTTATTAGTTTAATTTTAGTTTTTTAGTTATTATTATTATTAGTTATTATTAGTTTTATTCATTATTAGTTTATTAGTTTTATTAGTTTTTTAGTTTAGTAAGTTATTTAGTTTTTTTATTAATTATTATTAGTTATTAGTTTTTATTTTAATTTTAGTTAGTTATTTAGTTTATTATTAGTTTTAGTTTTATTATTAGTTATTAGTTATTATTATTATTTATTAGTTTAGTTATTATTAGTTTTATTTTATTATTAGTTTATTAGTTTAATTATTTAGTTAAGTTAATTAGTTATTTTATTAGTTTATTAGTTTAATAGTTTTTAGTTATTAGTTATTATTATAAGTTATTTATTATTATTAGTTATTAGTTTTAGTTTTATTAGTTATTAGTTTATTATTTATTAATTTAGTTCTTTTTAGTTTATTAGTTTAGTTATTTATAGTTATTAGTTATTATTAGTTATTAGTTTAGTTATTAATTTTAGTTAGTTATTTTATTATTATTTAGTTATTTAGTTTATTAGTTTATTTTTTATTAGTTAATTAGTTTTATTAGTTTAGTTAGTTAGTTATTATTTAGTTGTTAGTTATTAGTTTATTAGTTAGTTAGTTTTATTAGTTTAGTTTAGTTTATTAGTTATTAATTATAGTTTTTTAGTTTAGTTTTATTATTAGTTTTATTATTATTAGTTATTAGTTATTAGTCTAGTCAGTTAGTTAGTTTAGTTTTATTTAGCTTAATTTATTAGTTTATATTAGTTTATTATTATTAGTTATTATTTTAGTTTTTTTATTATTAGTTAGTTATTAGTTTAGTTATTATTACTTAATTTTAGTTTAGTTTTATTAGTTTTAGTTAGTTAGTTTTTTTATTTTTTTAGTTATTAATTAACACAATGATTTAAAGGATTCATGTCATGATTATTCTGATAAATTTTACACTGGCTGTCGACTACCTATCGCAACCCTCCACTTTTCACATCCAGACTTGGGACCAACAAAAAATTTAGCTTTTAGTGATTTATACAATAGATTAGATACCAAAGAAGGTGAAAGATGTATGTATAAGTTAGCCAACCAAAGAGATAGGAGAAGTAAAGACCTAGTCAAAGTGAGGTGTATTAAGGATGAAAATAATAAACTGCTTTTCTTAGAAAGGGATATTGAAAATAGGTAGATGAGGTATTTTGATAAACTTTTCAGTGAAAGATTTGAAAGTACAATTGATTTTAGCAACCTTAATACCCTAAACAAAAATGAAGAACTTTATTTTTATCATCATATTAGTAAATCTAAAGTTAAAGAAGCTTTATAGAAAATTAAATGTGAAAAATAGTAGGACCTGATGATATTCCAATAGAAGTGTGGAAATGTTTAGGTGACTAAGGAATTTCTTGGCATATAAATCTTTTTAATGCTATTTTAAAGACTAAAAAGATGCCAGATGAGTAGAGAAAGAGTTTGTTGGTTCTTATATTTAAGAATAAAGGTGATGCACAAGAGTGTGCAAATTATAGAGGAATTAAGTTAATGTGTCATACATTAAAATTATGGGAGAGAGTAATTGAGCATAGATTATGATGTGATACAAAAGTTTCTTATAATCAATTTGGTTTCATGCTAGGTAGATCTACTATGGATGCTATACATTTGTTAAGAGGTTTGATGGAGAAGTATAGAAAAAGTAAGAAGGATCTAAATATGATATTTATTGATTTAGAGAAAGCTTATGATAAAGTTTTGAGAGATGTTCTTTGGAGAGTTCTAGAACAGAAAGGTGTTAATTTTGGTTATATTCAAGTCATTAAGGATATGTATACTAGAGCTATTACTTGTGTCCAAACACAAGAGGATTGATAAAATATTTTCTTATTTTAATTGGATTATATCAATAATCAGCTTTAAGCCCTCATCTATTTACTTTAGTTATGGATGTTCTTACTAGGCATTTACAAGAAGATGTACCTTAGTGTATGCTTTTGGCTGATGACATTCTTCTTATTGATAAGACTAGAGAGGGAGTCCAAAATAAACTTGAATTATGGAGGTCAACTTTAGAGTCTAAAGGTTTTCATTTAAGTAGATCAAAAATTGAATATATGGAGTGTAATTTTAGTTGTAAAAGTTTGAGTGGTAGTGTTGTGACATTAGGTGAATAAGTCATTAATAAGAGTGAGTGATTCAAATATTTAGGCTCTATTGTTCAAAATGATGGTGAAATATATGGAGATGTTATTAGTAGAATTCAACTTGAATGTTTGAAGTGGAAGAATGCATCTGGCCTATTGTGTAATAAAAAAGTTCCACTTGAAGTTAAGGGAAAATTTTATAAGAAGGTGGTAAGACCTATAATGACTTATGGTGCAGAATGTTGGCCAATAAATGAGAAGCATAAGACTAAGTTAAGTGTTACAAATATGAGGATGCTCTGGTGGATGAGTGGCTTTACTCTTAAAGATAGAATGTGAAATGAGTATGTTCGAGAAAAAGTTAGAGTAGCTCCAGTGGTAGATAAGATTAGGGAGAGTCGCCTTAGATGGTTTGGCCACATAAAGCGTCGGTCATCCGATGACCTGGTTAGGAGAGTTGATGCATTAGGTTTGCCTTATGTTAAGAAAGGTATAGGTAGACCTAAAAAAGACATGGTTAATATGTCTAAAAAATGACCTTAGTATAAATGAATTAAATGAGAATTTGACACATAATAGACATATGGAGACTAATGATTCATGTAGCCCACCCCAAGTGGGATAAAGGCTTGTTGTTTGTTGTTGTTGTTTTTTAATTATTAGTTAGTTTAGTGATTAGTTTAGTTAGTTAGTTAGTTTAGTTTTAAGTTTTATTTAGTTTAGTTATTATTAGTTTTATTATTATTATATTATTTATTAGTTTATTAGTTTAGTTTTTAGTTTAATTTTAGTTTATTAGTTTTAGTTTATTTATTATTTATTAGTTTGAGTCCATAGTTATTTTTTGTTTAGTTTAGGTTATTTTAGTTAGTTATTATTATTATTACTATTAGTTACTATTATTAGTTATTTTAGTTAGTTATTAGTTTAGTTATTAATATTTTAGTTATTAGTTAGTTGTTTAGTTAGTTTTAGTTTTTATTTATTAGCTTTATTAGAAAGTTATTATTATTAGTTATTATTAGTTATTATTTTAGTTTATTATTTATTATATTGGGTTAGTTTATTAGTTAGTTTATTTAGTTTTATTTTATTAGCTTAGTTATTAGTTTTATCAATTTTTATTATTATTTAGTTATTATTAGTTTATTATTATAGTTATTAGTTTATTATTATTATTTATTAGTTATTACTAGTTTTATTAGTTATTATTATTATTTAGTCATTATTATTATTAATTAGTTAGGTTTAATAGTTTTATTATTTTAGTTTATTATATTTATATTTTAGTCATTTAGTTTTATTTTTATTATTATTTATTATATATAGTTTTATTATTTATTATTATTATTAGTTATTTAGTTATTATTATTTTATTAGTTAGTTATTATTAGTTATTAATTAGTTATTAGTTATTAGTCCATTATTTATTATTAGATTTAGTTATTTTTTAGTTAGTTATTATATTATTTTATTATTATTTAGTTTTTTTAGTCTTAGTTTAGTTATTAGTATTAGTTATTATTAGTTATTTAGTTTTAGTTATTTAGTTTAGTAATTATTTTTAGTTTTATTTATTAGTTAATTATTTGTTTTAGTTTATTATTATTATTATTATTATTTTATTTATTAGTTAGTATTAGTTAGTTATTAGTTATTAGTTTATTATTATTAGATTTTAGTTATTTCTAATTAGTTATTAGTTATTAATTAATTTATTATTAGTTAGTTTTTTTATTATTATTTATTAGTTATTAGTTTATTATTATTTTATTAGTTATCAATTAGTTATTATTAGTTATTTATTAGTTATTAGTTAGTTATTAGTTATAGTTATTAGTTTAGTTTAGTTATTTTATTTGTTTAGTTTAGTTTTTTATTTTATTTTATTTATTTTATAATTATTAGTTATTAGTATTAGTTATTAGTTAATATTATTAGTTATTATTATTATTATTATTATTATTATTATTATAGTATTAGTTATTAGTGATTATTATTTTTTTAGTTATTATTATTATTAGTTTTTAGGTTTAGATTTATTATTAGTTTTAATTATTATTATTAGTTATTATTATTATTTTTTTTATTAATTTTAGTTAGTTAGTTTATCATTATTAGTTTAGTTTTGGTAGTAATTAATTAGAATTTAGTTTTAGTTTATTAGTAGTATAGTTTATTAGTTTATTTATAATTTATTAGTTAGATTTTATTGGTTGGTTTTTAGTTTTATTTTTTCTTAGTATTTAGTAGTTATTAGTTTAGTTTTAGTTAGTTTATTAGTTTTAGTTTTATTTTATTATTAGTTTAGTTATTATTAATTATTAGTTTATTAGTTTTATTTAGTTTTATTAGTTAAATTTAACTGGGTTTAGTTTTAGTTTAGTTTAATTTTATTAGTTAGTTATTGATTTTATTTACTTGTTAATTATTAGTTAGTTATTAGTTTAATTTATTAGTTAGTTATTAGTTAGTTTATTAATTAGTTATATATTTATTTTTTTTTTTAGTTTAGTATTTATTATTTTATTATTTATTAGTTTAGTTAGTTATTGTAGTTAGATTTTATTAGTTAGTTAGTTTTATTAGTTATTAGTATTAGTTAGCTAGTTTATTATTAGTTTAGCATATATTTTATTAGTTTTATTAATTTCATTTTTATTATTTATTATTATTTTAGTTTTAGTTAATTATTACTACTATTATTGCCATTAGTTTTTATTTAGTTTTAGGTTTTAGTATATTAGCTTTGTTTATTTTAGTTTATTCATTTGTTTATTTGTTAGTTATTAGTTTATTTATTTAGTTTTATTATTATTAGTTTAGCTAAATTATTATTATTATTAGTTTTAGTTTTAATTATTTTTACTAGTTTATTAGTTTAGTTTTTATTAGTTATTACTATTAGTTAGTTAGTTTTTAGTTATTATTGGCCATTATTAGTTATTGGTTTTATTATTTGTTATTATATTAGTTATTATTATTACCATCGCTTATTAGTTTATTAGTTTTTTATTAGTTTTATTAGCTTAAGTTTAGTTATTAGTTTAGTTATTTATTATTTTTATTAGTTATTATTATTTATTATTAGTTAATTAGTTTTATTAGTTATTAGATTATTAATTATTATTATTTAGTTATCAGTTATTATTATTAGTTATTAATTAGTTTTATTAGTTATTAGTTTAGTTTATAAGATTAGTTATTTAGTTTTTATTTAATTATTTAGTTTTTATTAGTTATTAGTTTTAGTTTTTAGTTTTTCATTAGTTAGTTAGTTATTAGGTTTTTTTTTTTTAGTTTAGTTATTGCTATTTTAGTTTTATTAGTTTATTACTTTTTATTAAGTTATTAGTTATTTATTATTATTTTAATTATTATTTTTAGTTATTTTATTATTAGTTGTTAGTTATTAATTTATTTTATTATTACATTTAGTTTTGTCTAGTTATTTATTATTATTATTATTTTAGTTATTAGTTTATTATTATTTAGTTTTTATTAGTAGTTATTTATTTATTATTTTATTAATTTAGTTATTATTGGTAATTATTAGTTATTATTTTTATTATTATTATTATTATTAGTTATTATTATTATTTAATTATTAGTTATTAGTTTTAGTTATTAGTTACAAAGTTTTAGTTATTATTACGTTTAGTTACTAGTTTAGTTTTTTTAATTATTAGTTTTATTTTATTATTCATTTTTTAGTTAGTTTAGTTTTATTTATTAGTTAGTTTTTAGTTTTATTAGTTTTTTAATTATTAATTATTTGTTATTAGTTATTTTATTATTTTATTATTAGTTATTAGTTAGGTTATTATTAGTTTAGTTTTAGTTTAGTTTTTATTTTTGGATTTATTAGTTAGTTTTATGTTTATTAGTTTAGTTATTTAGTTTATTATTATTAGTTTTTAGTTTTAGTTATTATTAGTTATTACTATTACTTATTATTAGTTTATCAATTTATTAGTTTTATTAGGTTTAGGTTTTAGTTTAAGTTTTTTTATTAGTTGTTATATAGTTATTATTTAGTTATTAGTTTAGTTTTATTACTTAATCATTAGTATAGTTAGTTATTACTTATAGTATTACTTAGTTATTATTGGTTATTATTATTATTATTATTTGTTAGTTAGTTTAGTTATTTATTAGATTATTATAAATTATTATTATTATTTATTTATTATTAGTTATTAGTTAGTTATTATTTAGGTTATTAGTTTTAGTTTTATTATTTAGATTTTATTAGTTTATTACATTAGTTATTTAGTTTTAGCTTTTAATTTATTAAATTATTAGTTTTGTTATTAATTAGTTATTAGTTATTATTAGTTATAGTTAGTTATTATTATTTACTTATTTTATTTATTTATTTATTATTTATTATTATTAGTTTATTATTATTATTAGTTTAGTTATTTAGTTATTAGTTGTTAGTTACTATTACTTTAGTTATTAGGTTTATTAGTCATAGTTAATTTTATTATTAATTATTAGGTTATTTAATAGTTATTATGATTAATTTTATTAGTAGTTATTAGTTTTTTTTTAGTTATTAGTTTTAGTTAGTTATTAGTTTATTAGTTTATTATTATATTAGTTTTTTAGTTGGTTAGTTTATTAGTTAGTTAATTTTAGTTAGTTATTAGATTAATTTTTTTAGGTTTTTTAGTTATTTAGTTTTATTATCAATTTAGGGTTTTATTTAGTTATTAGTATTATTATTATTTATTTTTTAGTTGGTTATTTATTAGTTAGTTAGTTTTATTAGTTTGTTATTATTTATTATTTTATTATTTTATTTATTATTATTAGTTTAGGTTTTTATTTAGTTATTAATTTTAGTTATTAGATTATTAGTTATTATTATAACCATTTTTTAGTTATTATTAATTATTATTATTATTATTAGTTTAGTATTAATTTAGTTTATTATTAGTTTATTAGTTTATGAGGTTTTGGGTTTAGTTTCATTATTATTATTACTTTTTATTAGTTATTAATTATTAGTTTTAGTTTTAGTTTTTAGTTTATTATTATTTAGTTTTATTAGTTTTTAGTTTATTAGTTTTAGTTAGGTTTATTATTTAGTTTATTAGTTAGTTTAATTAGTTTATTATCATTTCTATTAGTTTTTAGTTTTTTAGTTAGGTTTATAATTTTGTTTATTTTATTCTTTATTACTATTAGTTATTTATTTATTAATTATTATTATATTATTTTAGTAGTATTTTAGTTTTATTAGCTAGTTTTTTTAGTTAGTTAGTTATTATTATTAGTTAGTTATTAGTCCATTATTATTAGTTTATTAGTTATTTTATTACTATTAGTTAGTTTTAATTAGGTTATTAATTATTATTATTATTATTATGTTATTAGTTTATTATTTTAGTTATTATTTTATTAGTTACTTTATTAATTATTAGTTAGTTTAGTTTATTAGTTTTATTAGTTTTTTATTAGTTATTTAGTTTTAGTTTAGTTAGTTTTTATTTAGTTTTAGTTAGTTATTTTATTATTAGTTTATTAGTTATTATTATTATTATTTTTTTAGTTGGTTTATTAGTTAGTTTAGTTTTAGTTTTATTAGTTTAGTTTTATTAGTTTTTAATTTAGTTAGTTTCATTATGTTGTTAGTTTTAATTATTTATTAGTTATTTGTACTTATATATTTTAGTAGTTTTTATTAGTTTAGTTTTAGTAGTTAGTTTAGTTGTTTAGTTTTAATTATTAGTTAGTTTAGTTGTAGTTATTATTAGTTATTATTTATTTTAAGTTATTATTTTATTAATTTAGTTTAGTTTTATTAGTATTAGTAATTAATTATTATTATTTTGTCTTAGTTATTTATTATTTATTATTTTAGTTATTATTAGTTATATTTGTTATTATTAGTTTATTAGTTTTATTAGTTATTAGTTTATTTTTTATTAGTTATTTAGTTTATTAGTTTAGTTTATATTATTATTTTATTATTAGTTTAGTTAATTTTTTATTATTAGTTATTATTATTATTAGTTTAGTTATTATTAGTTATTAGTTTAGTTAGTTATTTAGTTTTAGTTTAATAGTTTTTAGTTTTAGTTATTAGTTATTATTAGTTTGTTATTAATTATTATTAGTATGTTTTATTATTATTAGTTTATTTGTTCATTAGTTTAGTTATTATTATTAGCTTTAGTTTATTATTATTAGTTTTATTAGTTTTATTATTATTATTAATTATTTTTTATTATTTTTATTAGTTATTAGTTATTAGTAGTTATTTATTATTAGTTTTTTAGTTTTTTAGGTTTTTTAGTTTTATTAGTTTTTTATTAGGTTTAGTTGTAGTTTTATTAGTTTATTATTATTATTATTAGTTATTAGTTTATTTAGTTATTAGTTTTAGTTTTATTTTTTTATTAGTTTATTAGTTAGTTAGTTTATTATTATTATTATTATTATTATTATTATTATTATTATTATTATTATTATTATTATTATTATTATTAGTTTTTAGTTTATTATTATTTATTTATTTTATTTGTTAGTTTTAGTTATTAGTCACTATTATTAGTTTTAATTATTAGTATTATTATTATTATTAGTTTAGTTTTTTAGGTTAGTTATGAGTTATTATTATTATTATTATTATTATTATTATTAGTTATTAGTTAGTTTTATTTTATTTAGTTTAGCTTTTTAGTTATTATTTTATTTATCAGTTAGTTTTTATTAGTTTTATTAGTTTAGTTAGTTAGTTATTTAGTTTATTATTAGTTTATTAGTTTATTATTAGTTATCATTAGATTTTAACATATTAGTTATTATTAGTTAGTTAATAGTTTTAGTTCTTATTAGTTAGTTATTATTATTAGTTATTTTATTTATTTTAGTTTAGTTATTTTAGTTATTTGTTTTAAGTTTTATTACTAATTAGTTATTTAGTTATTTATTAATTTTATTATCTAGTTTTATTATTTTAATTTATTAGTTATTAGTTAAGTTTTAGTTTAGTAGTTTTGTTTATTAATTTTTAGTTATTTGTTTTAATTATTAGGTTTTAGCTATTAGTTTTATAAGTTTTATTATATTATTTAGTTAGTGTTATTTTACTAGTTATAAGTATTATTATTTTTTAAGTTAGTTTTCTTTTATTTAATTTAGTTATTAGTTTTGTAATAATAATAATTATTATTAATATTTATTATTCAATTAGTTTTAATTAGTTATTAATTATTAGTTTAGTTATTAGTTTAGTCATTTAGTTATTATTTTAGTTTTACTTATTAATTTTTATGTTTTATTATTTTAGTTATTACTATTACTAGTTTAGTTTATTTTTATTTTAGTTAGTTATTATTAGTTAGTTAGTTATTATTACTTTTTAGTTTATTAGTTATTAGTTAGATTATTAGTTAGTTATTATTTAGTTATAATTAATTTTATTTAGCTATTAGTTATTAGTTTTATAAGTTATTTATTAATTAGTTAGTTATTAGTTATTATTATTAGTTTATTAGTTTATTATTAGTTATTATTTATTATTAATTATTAGTTTATTATTAGTTATTTATTTAGTTAGCATTTTAGTTTTTCTTATTTAGTAGTTTTGTTAATAGTTATTAGTTTGGTTATTTAGTTAGTTTTATTAGTTTAGTTATTTAGTTTATTTATTTTAGTTTATTATTAGTTTATTTTTTTTAGTTATTATTTTATTAGTTATTAGTTTTATTAGTTTAGTTATTTATTATTAGTTTAGTTATTATTTTATTATTAATTAATTTATTTTAGTTATTATTATTTAGTTTATTATAGTTTAGTTGGTTTTAGTTAATTTATTTTATTAGTTATTTTTATTAATTTTAATATTTGTATTAATTATTATTAGGTTTATTAGTTTATTAGTTATTATTAGTTGGATTAGTTATTACTAGTTTGTTATTTTAGTTATTAGTTATTGTATTATTTTTTATTATTTGTTATTATTATTATTTTATAGTTTTAGTTTATTAGTTTATTTTATTATTATTTATTTTATTATTATTATTATTATTATTATTATTATTATTATTTATTAGTTTAATTAGTTTTCTTATTTATTATTAGTCAGCAAATTAGTTATTTTATTTAATTATATTAGTTATTAGTTTTTAGTTACTATTATTAGTTTTTTTATTTTATTCTAGTCATTAGTCATTAGTTTAGTTTATTATTATTAATAGTTAGTTTTAGTTTAGTTAGTTATTTATTATTAGTTTAGTTTTATTAGTTAGTTAGTTTTATTTTAGTTATTAGTTATTTATTATTAATTATTATTTATTTAGTTTGTTTTATTAGCTTTTAGTTTTAGTTATTATTTAGTTATTAGTTATTTTAATTTAGTTTTTTTTATTTTTAGTTTAATTATGAGTTATTTAGTTTTTATTATTAGGTTTTTAATTTTTAGTTAGTTTATTTAGTTAGTTTTATTTTATTAGTTATTAGTATTAGATTAGTTTATTACTAATTATTTGTTTATTAGTTTTTTTAGTTTATTAATATTATTATTATTATTAGTATTAGTTATTAGTTTTAGTTTATTAGTTTATTAGTTATTTATTAGTCTATTAGTTATTTATTAGTATATTATTATTAATATTATTATTAATTATTAGTTTTATTAGTTAAGTAGTTTTTATTTTATTAGTTATATTAATTTTTAGTTTAGTTTATTATTATTTAGTTATTAGTTTTATTAGTTTTATTAGTTTATTAGTTTTATTAGTTTTTTATTAGTTAGTTATTTATTAATTAGTTTTTTAATTTTTTTTGTTTGTTTAATTATTTAGTTTTATTAGGTTTATTATTAGTTATTTTAGTTTTTATTTAGTTTTTTTATTAGTTTTATTATTTAGTTATTATTATTAGTTTTAGTTATTATTAATTATTAGTTTAGCTTTTAGGTTATTAGTTAGTTAGTTTATTATTTATTATTTATTATTTATTTTATTGTTATTTAGTTTTATTTTTTTAGTTTTATTTATTATTTAGTTATTATTATTAGTTAGATTATTTGGTTTTAGTTAGTTTATTATTAGTTATTAGATATTATATAGTTAGTTATTTATTAGTTATTATTATTAGTTTTATTACTTATGTAGTTTAGTTATTATTATTATTATTATTATTATTTTTATTATTATTAATTTTAGTTTCTTAGTTTTATTTTTAGTTAGTTTAGTTATTTATTAGTTATTAGTTATTATTTATTATTATTAGTTATTATTAGTTATTTTAATTTATTTTATTATTATTAGTTAATTATTTAGTTATTAGTTATTAGTTTAGTTTATTATTAGTTTTTTAGTTTATTAGTTTTAGGTTAAGTATTAGTTATTAGTTTATTTTAGTTATTATTTAGTTATTATTAGTTTTATTATTATATTATTATTATTAGTTATCAATTTATTAGTTTATTATTATTAATTAGATTAAATTAGTTATTAGTTTAATTATTAGTTTATTAGGCATTATTAGTATTAGTTAGTTTTAGTTTTTTATTATTTACTAGTTTATTAGTTAAGTTTTTTAGTTAGTTATTAATTATTAATTATTAATTTTATTAGTTATTATATTTAGTTTATTATTAGTTATTATTTAGTTATTTAGCATTAATTTAGTTTTATTAGTTTTTTAATTCTTAGTTTTAATTAGTTATTATTAGTTTTATTAAGTAATTAGTTTATTAATTATTATTAGTTATTTATTTGTTATTATTAGTTTTAATTTTTTAGTTATTATTTATTCGTTATTAGTTAGTTTTATTAATATTATTATTAAGTTAGTTTATTAGTTATTAGTTTTATTAGTTTAGTTAGTTTATTATTATTAGTTATTAGTTTAGTTCTTTTATTAGTTTATTTATTATTATTATTAGTTTTATTTATTTATTATTAGTTATTAGTTTTTTAGTTAGTTTTTATTAGTTATTATTATTATTTATATTTATTATTATTTATTTATTAGTTATTATTATTATTATTTTTTATTAATACTTAGTTTAATTATTATTAGTTATTTATTAATTATTAGTTATTTATTTAGTTTGTTAGTTTTATTAGTTAATTTTTTACTTTATTATTAGGTATTAGTTTTTATTAATTAGTTAGGTATTAGTTTATTAGTTTAGTTATTTATTTATTTAGTTTATTTATTAGTTTATTAGTTTTAGTTATTAGTTATTAGTTTAGTTTTATTAGTTATTTAGTTTATTATTAATTAGTTTTTTTAGTTTTTATTAGTTATTAGTTTTTAGTTATTAATTATTATTAGTTAGTTAGTTTTATTTATTAGTTTATTAGTTATTTAGTTATTATTAGTTTTACTTACTTAGTTTGTTAGTTTAGTTATTTATTTAGTTATTAGTTTATTAGTTATTTTATTATTATTAGTTATTATTAGTTTATTAGTTTTTTTTTCATTAGTAAGAATTAATTATTAGTTCCATTTAGTTTATATTAGATTAGTTATTAGTTTTATTAGTTTTATTATTATATTTGTTTATTTATTGTTAGTTATTGCGTTATTAGTCATTTATTTTTATTAGTTTATTAGTTTTTTATGGATTATTTTATTATTATTATTTACATTAGCCATAAGTTTTAGTTAGTTTATTAATTAGTTATTAAAGTTTTATTATTATTATTAGTTTTAGTTTGTTATTTAGTTAGTTAGTTATTTTATTTTATTTATTAGTTTAGATTAGTTAATTAGTTATTTAGTTTTTTATTTATTTAGTTATAAGTTTAGTTATTTTTAGTTAGTTTTTAGTTTAGTTATTATTAGGTTTATTAGTTATTAGTTTTATTATTAGCTAGTTATTATTATTAGTTAGTTATTAATTATTATTTTTAATTATTATTAATTATTCATTAGTTATTAGTTAATTATTAGTTTTTTTGTTAGTTTTATTAGTTTTATTATTATTAGTTTTTGTTAGTTATTATTTATTATTTATTAGTTTTATTAGTTTATTTATTAGGTTTTAGCTTATAAGTTTTTAGTTAGTTGTTAGTTAGTATTTAGTTTATTAGTTTAGTTTTATTAGTTACTATTATTATTATTATTTAGTTTTATTATTTTTTTTATTATTGGGTATTAGTTATTTATTTTTATTAGTTAGTTTTATTAATAATTAGGTTATTTTTTAGTTTTATTAATTATTAGTTATTATTTATTATTAGCTTTATTATTAGTTATTTAGTTATTAATTTTTAGTTATTATTATTAGTTTATTACTTTGTATTTAATTTTAGTTATTTAGATTTTTTAGTTTGTTATTTATTTTTTTTGTTATTTGTTATTATTAGTTTAGTTATTTAGTTAGTTATTAGTTATTAGTTTTATTAGTTATTAGTTATTCATTTAGGTTATTAGTTTATTAGTTTAGTTATTAGTTTATTAGTTTAGTTATTAGTTTAGTTATTATTAATTATTTACTTTTTAGTTATAAGTTTATTATTTTTAATTTAGTTTAGTTTTGTTACTTTATTATTATTAGTTTATTATTATTGGTTATTATTAGTTATTTAATTAGTTATAGTTTTTAATTTAGGTTTTAGTTATTAATTATTATTGTTATTAGTTATTATTATTATTAGTTAGTTTATTATTAGTTATTATTATTATTAATTTATTTGTTATTATTTATTTTATTATTAGTTTTATTATTATTAGTTTTAATTTTTAGTTTTATTTTATATTAGTTATAAGTTATTAGTTTTATTAGTTTAGTTAGTTTATTATTATTAGTTATTAGTTTATTTATTATTATTATTAGTTTTGTTTATTTATTATTAGTTATTAGCTTTGTAGTTAGTTTTTATTAGTTATTAGTTATTACTAGTTATTTATTTATTTATTTATTATTTGTTTTATTAGTTAGTTATTAGTTATTATATTATTTTTTATTAATAGTTATTAGTTTAGTTATAATTTGTTATTTATTATTTATTAGTTATTTATTTAGTTAGTTAGTTTTATTAGTTAATTTTTTACTTTATTATTAGGTATTAGTTTTTATTAATTAGTTAGGTATTAGTTTGTTAGTTTAGATATTTATTTTTTTAGTTTATTTATTAGTTTATTAGTTTTAGTTATTAGCTATTAGTTTAGTTTTATTAGTTATTTAGTTTATTATTAGTTAGTTTTTTTAGTTTTTATTAGTTATTAGTTATTATTAGTTTATTTATTAGTTAGTTAGTTTTATTTATTATTTTATTAGTTATTTTAGTTATTAGTTTTAGTTAATTAGTTAATTAATTTAGTTTTTATTTAGTCATTAGTCATTTTAGTTTTAGTTTTATTATTATTATTATTATTATTAGTTTTTAGTTTTGGTTATTATTAATTTAGTTAGTTTTTTAGTTTATTTAGAAGTTTAGTTATTTTAGTTAGTTTATTAGTTAATTAGTTATTTTTATTAGTTTAGTTATTAATTATTTTATTATTAGTTTACTTTTTTAGTTTTTATTATTATTTTATCATTACTAGTTTTAGTTATGGGTTTTAGTTACTAGGTTTATTAGTTTAGTTAGTTAGTTATTTAGTTATTATTATTATTAGTTTAGTGTAATTATTAGTTATTAGGTTTATTAGTTTTAGTTTAGTTTTGGTTTTAGTTTATTAGTTTATTAGTTATATAATTATTAGTTTATTACAAGTTTTATTTAGTTATTAGTTTTAGTTTTAGTTAGTTGTAGATTTATGTATTTATTAGTTTTATTTAGTTATTAGTTATTAGTTTAGGTTTATTAGTTAATTTTTAGTTTATTATTTTTTTTAGTTTATTTAGTTTATTATTATTAATCTTTAATTTTAGTTAGTTATTATTATTATTTTATTAGTTTTAGTTTATTAAGATTAGTTTAGTTAGTTGGTTATTAGTTTTAGTTTATTATTATCATTATTAGTTAGTTTTTTAGTTTTTAGTTTATAATTTAGTTAGTTTTAGTTTTAGTTTGGTTTTATATTAGTTTGGTTACTTATTAGTTATTATTAATTATTAGTTTATTGTTTAATTATTAAGTTACCATTATTAATTTTTAGTTTTAGTTATATTTATTAATTATTAGTTTAGTTATGAGTTTTTTAGTTTATTAGTTAGTTTAGTTTAGTTTAGTAGTTTTAGTTATTGGTAGTTATTATTAGTTTAGTTATTTGTTTATTAGTTAATTTTTTCATTAAAATTTTATTTATTATTGTCTATTTTTATTTATTATTTTAGTATTAGTTATATATTGGTTATTAGTTAGTATATTATTATTATTAGTTTATTAGTTTTTAGGTTTAGGTTTAGGTTTATTAGTTTTTAGTTATTAGTATTATTATTAGTTTTAGTTTAATAGTTTTATTCTTTATTATTTTAATTAGCTTATTATTGTTATTAGTTAGTAAATTATTATTATTATTATTATTATTATTTTAGTTTAGTTATTAATTATTAATTAATTAAATTTTTTATTAGTTTTATTACTAATTTATTAGTTTAATTATTATTAGTTAATTTTAGTTTTTTAGTTATTAGGTTTAGTTATTAGTTTAGTTGGTTTTATTAGTTTATTAGTTTACTAATTTTGTTTTTAGTTAGTTATTTAGTTATTATTATTAGTTATTAGGTTAGTTATTATTAGTTTAGCTATTTATTAGTTTATTATTATTAGTTATTAGAGATTATTAGTTAGTTTTAAGTTATTAATTTAGGTTATTAGTTAGTTAGTTATTTATTAGTTAGTTATTAGTTTGTTAATTTTATACCTATTATTAGTTATTTAGTTTAATAGTTAATTTATTTTTTGTAAGTTTTATTAGTTATTAGTTTTATTTTAGTTATTAGGTTTTAGTCTATTTATTTAGGTTTAGTTTTAGTTTTAATAGATTTATTATTAGTTATTTAGTTAGTTTATTTTTTTTTATTTTTATTTATATTATTAGTTATTTAGTTATTATTATTATTATTATTAGTTTTAGTTATTGATTTAGTTATATTATTTATTAGTTATTAGTTTATTATTTATTTTAATTAGTTTTTTATTAGTATTAATTAGTTATTTTTTAGTTTATTAGTTTATTAGTTTTATTAGTTTTATTTGTTTAGTTTTATTAGTTTTTATTTAGTTTATTAGTTTTTTTTTTGGTTTGTTTATTTTTTAAGTTTAATTAGTATTTTTAGTTTAGTTAGCTATTATTAGGTTTAATTATTATTAGTCAGTTATTTAATTAGATTTTTAGTTTAGTTATGAGGTATAGTTTAGTTATTAGTTTTTATTATTATTAGTTTTATTTAGTTAGCTATTTGTTAGTTTTAGTTTATTAGTTATTAGTTATTAGTTAGATTATTTTATTGTTAGTTAGTTATTAGTTTATTTAGTTAGTTTTATTATTAGTTATTAGTTTATTTAGTTAGTTATTAATTATTATTTATTAGTTAGTTTTTTTAGTTTTATTATTTATTTATTTATTTATTAGTTTATTATTATTAGGTTTATTAGTTATTAGTTAGTTATTAGTTTATTATTAGTTTATCACTTTAGTTATTAGTTAGTTTTTAGTTGTTATTAAGTATGAGTTAGTTTTATTTGTTATTATTATTATTAGTTATTAGTTTATTTACTTTTATTATTTATTATTAGTAGTTAATTATTTTATTCAGTTTATTAGTTAGTTATTAGTTATTAGTTTAGTTATTAGTTTAGTTATTATTAGTCAGTTAGTTTTAGTTTAGTTAGTTATTTATTGTTAATTTTTAGTTTTATTATTATTAGTTAGTTAATTTACTTATTAATTTATTAGTTATTAGTTATTATTAATTAGTTATTTAGTTTAGTTATTATTAGTTATTAGTTAGTTAGTTTATTAATTTAGTTTATTAGTAATTTAGTTTATTAGTTTAGTTTAGTTATTTAGTTTAGTTTAATTATTAGTTATCTAGCTTAGTTTAGTTATTAGTTATTTAGTTTTATTATTAGGTTTTAAGTTTTTAGGTAGTTTTAATTATTAGTTTATTAGTTAGTTTTTAGTTTAGTTAGTTTTATTTTACTATTATTATTAATAATAATATTATTATTATTATTAGTTTTTATTAGCTTATTATTATTATTATTAGTTATTATTAATTGTTATTAGTTTATTATGATTATTAGTTTAGTTTATTAGTTAGTTATTAGTTAGTTTTAGTTTTTTAGTTTTTTTAGTTAATTAGTTATTACTTTTATTAATTTATTAGTTTATTAGTTTTATTAGTTTTTTACTATTTAGTTATTTAATAGTTAGTTTATTAGTTTATTAGGTGTTTACTTAGTTTAATTATTTATTTTTATTAGGTTTATTATTAGCTATTTTAGTTTTTTTATTAATTTTATTAGTTTTATTATTTAGTTATTATTACTAATTAGTTATTATTAATTATTATTAGTTATTATTAGTTGTTAGTTTAGCTTTTAGTTTATTAGTTAGTTAGTTATTAATTATTATTTATTTAATTATTAGCTTCGTTATTAATTTTTTAGTTTTATTAGTTAGTTATTAGTTTAGTTTTTAATAGTTATTAGTTAGATATTATTACTAGTTTTAGTTAGTTTTTTGTTAGTTTATTATTACTTATTAGTTATTATTTTATTTAGGTTATTTATTTATTATTTATTTATTATTAGTTTTATTAGTTATTTAGTTTAGTTATTATTACTCTTATTAGTATTAGTTTATTAGTTTTATTGGTTATTAGTAGGATTTAGTTAATTAGTTAATTTTATTAGTTAGTTTAGTAATTAATTTATTATTATTATTATTAGTTAATTTATTTTAGTTTGTTTAGTTTATTTTTATTTTATTAGTTATTGGTTTATTTGTTTAGTTAGTTTTATTAGTTTTAGTTCATTATTTTATATTATGAGATTTTATTAGTTAGCAAATTAGTTTAGTTATTATTATTATTATTATTTTACTAGGTTAATAGTTTATTAGTTATTATTTAGTTATTAGTTGAATTTTTAGTTTTTAAGTTATTAGTTTAATTATTATTATATATTGGTTATTTAGTTTATTTATTAGTTATTTAATGAGTTAGTTTTAGTTTTATTAGTTATCATTATTATTATTATTATTATTATATTATTATTATTATTTGTAGTTTAGTTATTATTTTGTTATTAGTTTATTAGTTTTATTCATTTTTTGGTAATTAGTTTAGGTTATTATTAATTTATTATTAGTTATTATTTAGTTTTAATAAGTTTTAGTTATTATATCTAGTTATTATTA